>JBCEWC010017665.1:0-12376 GCA_038996855.1 Solanum aculeatissimum
CACAGATCATCAATAACCCTAAAATTCACATTGTATCAATGTTGATGTTTATGTATCGACGTTTCTTAAAAAATAAAAGGGATTTTTAGTAATTTCAGAAAATGTTGATATATATTGAGATTATGCATGTAAAGTATGGGATTTCTATAATTTGCCCTAAAATTGAACCCAATTCAAATTATCTTGAGCCCAACCCATAAAATTTTGGGCGAGTTGGACGGGTTACCTATATTTGGGCTCATTTTGACTCCCTTAGTATTGCCCTAACGCATCCCACCTGTGTAAGAAAAATAGCAAATATTCTTCCGTTTATTTTCTTGCATCATATCTAAGGATTTCCTCGATTCGGGCTAAAAAAAATATTACTCGATCATTATCAAACTAACTGCAATCTTTTTCTGTCCGTAAAGATTTTTTTTTTCTTAAACTTTTTGTTTTATGAGTTTAGATGATAGTGGTGAGTTTCTAGAAAAAGTGAATGTCCTATTGTGGGAGGTTTGTTTTCAAAGCAGCACTTGATGGTGTTGTCTTTTTTATTGTTTGCATATCATTGATGTCTAATGCACATTACCGCCCTATCCTCCAAAGTCGAATATATATATATATATTTATTGTTTAATCATGAATATTTTATGTATACTGATATCTTAATTTACAATATAATTATAATAAATTAATGTAATTTGATATAATACGAAGAGTATTTTCTCCCTGTTTCACTATCAAGGAAGTTGGCCGTCTCATCTATGCTAAGATGCAAAGTTTATTCCATTGATATTGACAGAATGATCAAATGAAGTTTAGATCACACCACAATATATAAAGTGACCAATGCACATGACACAATCACTATATTTGTGAAAAACTTTCCTTAATTTTCATCTTCATTTGAGGGATAAAATAAAGTTCAAATAATTGAACGAGTCGATAAAAAACTATAAATTTGTAATTTAAGAAGACAGTAAATTAAAATCATCTCCTTTTTAAATTAAAATGGAGGTAAGGGTAGGCTAAATGGGGGAAGGGATCATAATTGAATCCTCACCGTAAAAATTTAGATAATTAACAATTGAGCTACTAAGATTTTTCGGAAAACTAAAATCATCAATTCTCCTAGCCTATTGCATCATATTTATATTGAACAGTTTTGCCCCGTGAAGATCATTAGGATAACATGTTTTGATTGAGTTATTAGGATGATAATAATATTTATTTTAGTAATTAGGTTAATATCATCGTAACAAAAGTCAAGTGGTCATTCTGTTTGTTTCCAATACGATATTGGAATGCAAATTTGCTTATTATAAAATTAGAAAACGTTAAAGGTGTCAAACACGTTAGTTGCTCTTGATTTGAACTAATTAAAATGACCAAATTAATAAACGAATGAATTACTAACGTGTGCAAAAATTGTATCGCCCGGTATGGACCCAGTCAATATTGGTAAGCCATAAATCACAATCCATCCTGCAAATTTTGCCAAATTCTAATATTTTTGTTTGTTTATAGTTGTTTGATTGCCTATTAAAACTTTGTTTATTTTTTGAAATTATATATAATATATCAAATAAAAAAAATTGAATTGAGCAAATCAAAATAAATTGAAGACCAGTAAAAAATATTACAAAGACCTTATTTTGATACTGTTATATTTAACTTGTATTCAATATCAAAATTATTCTGAAAAATTTCAACATATAAAAATTTATAAATTCAAAATAAAACTTAAATCGTGACATGGTAAAATCAAATATCTATATATTTATATTATTATTATTTTATTTAAATTTGTACAAATTATATTTGCATAAGCTAATTTTATCGCTTTGAAGCGAAGTAAAAAGACAAAAGAAAGAGGACAAGAAAGGAAGAAAAGAGGAAGGGAGTGTACAAGGGAAAATCCACCTCCAAATCATGGTCTTGTTACTTTTTTGTTGTGAAGAGAGAGAGAGAGAGTTGCATGTAGAACTCAAAGGTTTAATGGGCCATAAAATAGTAAGGCTTATGATGATTGATGGGTTGAATTAGACCATCATACAAAGCCCAGTTTCAAATGGGCCCTCAAAGACGATGTTGAAAGCCCCCTTTCACCGGCTCTCCGTTTCTTCTCAACTAATTACCTTCAGCGAATACCTTATTACACCTACTCGCTCTCACTTGTTCATCATTTTCATTTGTAACGTTTCTCCCTCTTTACTTAAACGAGCGCGTGCCTTTTCGTTTGAAATATGCGAGTGGGATTGTTAATAAAATCCGGCCGACACGGAGGAAAAATCAGAATCGTGAAGAAAAAAAGCAATATTTGTTGAAAATAATGAACCAGTACTTGCAAAATAAAAAAAATGATCAATTAAATTTTAGCCATTAAATTTAATTTATGTCATGTATCAGTTTTATGTAGTAATGTTAGAGTTATTATTTATAGACAGAATCTGTTGTATTATATGCCATGTTGGAGACTCCAATATTATCCTGTTAAAAAAATAAAATCATCTGTGCATAAAAATTAAACTCAATAAAAATTATCAAGCACAAAATGGGAGTAATATTGTTTTATAAGAAAATAAATGTTAACTATTTTTACAGGGTCCATCAGTAGTCATATATATAAAGGAGTTTAAGTTGAATTATCTAGGTACTATTTAATAAATAGTATTGTGTTTGGTTCCTATTAAGTGAATTGTTTAATATGACACAATAATACAAAAATTGATCTTTCTTTATGACTAGAGGGGTCCTTATAAATTTGGTGCTTGCCCTTTTCTTTCTCCTTAATTCTTCCATTCCCAATGGAGAAGTTTTCTAGTTACTGTGTATGAAGATGATATTTTTGGCAATGAATCGTCTCAAGGAGAAGGGTTAACGTTGTACAAGGCTATCAATGCGACTGAAGAAATTATTAACCTTCACTTTTATCTATTTTATGTTTTAAGCTTGGAAAGATCGAGGCACACAGATGGAGCCAGGCAATATATATACTCTTTTCTGTTTTTCGTTACTGCATTAATTTCTTGTTTCTTTATTTTCATATAGTCTTAGTTCCTTCTCTTTGATCTTTTGTTAGACCTCATAATATTTGTTTTAAGAATGAACAAAGAAGCAGTAAATTAAAGCACTGTTTTTAATCGTTTAGTATGTGCAGAACAAAACCTTCATGTCTTTTTTTTTTTTGTTGAATGTTGGTTTTGGTTGTATTAATCTTTTCTTATGATTGCAAGTTTGCAACAGAGGCGTCTTATGATGTTTTTTTTCCCCACTACATCCAACGGTTCAACCTTTAACGTTCTTATTGCTAACATACTACACTTCTAAAATTATGAATTCAACTATTTAAAAGTTTAGTGGTTATACACACATAATGTATTGTGTTTTATATATAAAAAAATAATCCCATTGAAATAAGCTACATCTGTCTCTAGAGTACTGCAAATGTCCAGTGATGATGTTATAAATTATTTCCAGCCTCCTTCCAGACTCAATAATTTTGACAAAAAAAAGAACCACATTTATTATAACCCGTATGTTGGTTCAATCAATCTAAAAAATTATCATATGGAGTAAATATTATGAGATGTATTGTACAAAAGTACCGGCTGATTCTTTATTTGGATTTGTGTGTTTTATCATAAATTTTGGATACTATCCCATATTATATTTTACCAAATCCCATAATCATGTGAATCTTAGCGTATATATCACTAGTGATTAGACATGACATGACACACAAGTACTAGTTCATCAAGGATATGGTGCTAGATAAAAAGAAACTTGAGGTCAAAGATTGGAATAGAAAATCGTCATTTAGTTTTTATTTCTTTGTCTATTAGACATCCAATAGGTTTCTTCAAATCTTAAGACTTAGAAGAGTTCAATATTTAGTTTCATTCTTTCTTCAACTTAATTTTGTTTTACATTCTTGAGTTTGTTCGACTATAATTTATGTTTGATGTTCGAATTAACCTTAAGATTAAGGTTTGCCGGACATATTGGTAAGGTGTTTGATGATTAGTCAATGTGTGCACAAGTCCATTTATTAAAAAGAGGGATATAAACATTGCCAGTGATGGCCGGTATCTTGATAATTGGACTAAATATCTTATCATAATATATAGGAAAAATAACGTGGATAAACAAACATATACTAGTTAATTAGTTAACATAATTATAATTTGAATTAATTATGGCGCGCAACAAACATCTAGCTGTAATTACAGTTTGAGTTTTGTATAATTCGCTTGATTTATACAAACGTTTTGCGTGAATCAAATTGTATAGCGAAATATACAAACACAGTGAATTGTATATCAAATTATTCAAACGTTGTGCACGGATTGTATAGTGAAATATACAAACGGTATACAAAAACTGCAAATTGTATAGCGAATTATACAAATATTGTGAATGAATTGTATAGCGAAATACACAAACACTATACAAAAACTGCGAATTGTATAGCGAATTATACAAATGTTGTGCTAATTATACAAAGGATTACCCAGACTATAACCATAAAACATAATTAGGCTTCATATATTTGCCATTTATGAAATTTACTGGGCCAAAGTGTGAGCCTTGAGGGATAGAAAAACAAAGAATTTTGGATACAGAAATTAAAGAATGTTTTGATGGCTATTGGCTTAGGTACGATTGTCGGATTAATGATTTGTACCTTTTAATCTAGCTTTCTAGCTAGAGCCTAGAAGTGGTGTGTTTGGTGATGTTTTAGTACATACCCAAAGAAAATGGAGGATGTTTTCTTATAGTAGTTGATGTTTTGCTTGTTAATAGCATAACATGGTGTTTCCTTTGGTCCCTCAATTATCTAAAACTTGAAGTGAAAAAAGGGTCAAACTCATAGTTTGAAAGGATCAAAGCTGATTAAATATTTAAGACATTGTCTTTAATTTGGAAGATAGTCTTTTGACGTGGAGTAAACCACAGACAGTGATTGAGGGAATATGGAAGACAATATGGCAGCAAATAGATATAAATATTTTACATTTAGTAATGGTGTTTCGATTTTCGAAGGTGACAAAATACTTATTATTTGATCATACAACGAATATCATGATGTGTCGTACTTTATGAGAAAAGTTACAAACTTATACTCAGTTTCCACTCCATGTTTTTTATCTAAGACAACAATATGGCTAACAATTAATCAGTTTCTTATAAATGGAAAATTCGAAAAAGATTCTATCTTGTGTTGCAAGGATATATACAAGGGATTGGGGAACAGCATGCATTAATTAGCAAGTGACAAAACCAAGTTGGACACAATAGTGAATTAAACTGCACATGGGTTATCTTCGTAATTATAGGTTACACTTAATAGTTGAGCTAGCCATTGACACTTGAATGTTTCTTCAAGTCATATATGTTATGGCAGTCTTTGTTATACACTTACTAAAGAAACAGAAATAATGTGTCACCCATACTAATCAATCGAATTGTCACATTTTCAAGATGCAAATAAGTGCAAATTATGGTAGTCACATTTTCATTGAGTTTAGGTCCCAAAGTTGGAATACAGAATTTTGATTGGGCCAGAGCAACAATTTGGGTGGCCATTTCAATAGACGGAAGTTTCATTCTAGTTCTATCATTTTTTTCCCTTTAAACAACTCTAAATATAAAGGTACCAAGCTCTTACAAACAGTAATAAAAGTAAGAAACATAGAAGCTGAGTGTCAAGTACGTCAACATTAACTGCTGATATGATTAGAATAATTATGATGGTACTATGTATGAATGGGACAATTATTACTTCGATCGTGTGCACCTACTCGATTAGTTTTTCTAGAAGGATTTTAAAAAGATGATTCCTCTTTACCAAAAGCAATTAAAGAATGCTTTTAAATATGCTGAGTTTGGTGAAGCGCCGAAAGTATAAGCTAGCTAAGTACAAAGTACTTGCCAAGGTTTTCATATATAGAGTAGGTAAAACATGTCTATATTTAGAATGATGATGGGTTGGAGATGTATCGCGGCCTTCTAATCTTGTTCATCAATTTGAAATTTTTACGTGAAATCTTTCAAACGGAAGCAATATGAACAGTGAAAAAATTTATATAATCAACTTGACATAGTTATATATATAGTTACAGTACTTTTTGTTTCAAACTTACACCCGTTAATTGCCTGCATGTTTTTTGATGTCTAACAGACTAATACAAAGATACAACATCCCACTTATGCTACCTTGGAGATGGAAACGAATTCAGTCTATAATTTTCCAACTTTTATTGAAAGGATTCGAGAATGCTGCTGATTTTCAGAAATAACAATTTGTCCGATCTTTAACTTTTATCTTCAACAATTAAACTTATGCCTGAGAGATGTAGGTTTTTTAACGGAACGAGACATAGCTTGTGAGATAATATGATATGAAAGTATAAACTGTTGTTCCACAAATTGCTATTTGCCTAGAGGAGCAAAAATTAAAGATATCCGATATTTTAGAGTCAAAATTACAAATGGCTTTCACCCAAACTGGTCAATCCGAAATGTTTTCCAGGACCTGCCTATATGGTTATCCAGTCTTCTTTATCATTGGGTTTGACGTTTGGGTCCCAAGTTGGAATATTGTAGACATATTATGCTTGTGCCATCACCTATTATTGGGCTTGGGCTTTGATAACAATAACATTTTTTTGTTTTAAATATTTTTTGGAAGTATAAAAAAAAAGAGAGAAAAGAAAATGACTCCAATGTTGTGTTATAGTTCATCAACGTCCAAACAAGAAATATTTCTTCAATTTTGTCCAAAATTCCCAGACTAGCACCAACGTTGACATCACGGCGGATCTAAGATTTTTAATAAGAAAGTTTGAAAATAAAAATATAGTAATTAAGATTTTAATTTTAAATGTTCAAGCTGCTAAATCAACATTTAATAGGATATATTAAGAGTAAAAAATAATACTTCGTAGATACCATCTAGGCTTGGGTGAAACACCCTGGACTAGGCCATAGGTACTAAACTCCAAGAGAGGAGTAAAAGGAGGAGGCATAGGAAGCTCACTGTAAGTCAACATTAACAGCTGATGTGATAATAAAAAAACACTATAAAGAATGGGACAATAATATTGGGTCATGTCTGATGCATTTATTTAATTAATTTTTCTACAAAGTTATTTGACTAAAATGACTCTTGGTCATGCAAAGTAAATTGATGAAATAATCATTTGGCCAAAATCATTCTCCATTCGAACTTTTTTGTTTGTTTATAAAAGTCGCAACTAATTAGACTTTGTTTTAAAAGTACTTTAAGCATGTCACTTCCCCATATTGTGAATGGCTCATCAAAAGCACATTCACCTTTTGTTACACTTCACTTAAAAAAGTTTGAAAATTTTGTAGAGATTTGATTGGCTTTAGATTTTATAATGCGCTTGGAAAGCAGAACACATAAAACATAGAAATTTCTTTTCTTCTCATTTTGCTTTAGCTGGATAAAGAAAACCAATATTTACATTTCCAAGCTAATAGCAATGGAGAAAGAAATAGAAAAAAAAATCACCACTTTAAATTTGTGGTAATTCAAGAATAATAAGATCTTTTTACTTGCGAATTAAAATTTACTGGTCCCTAAATAATAAAAGGAAGCTTCTCTTCTTTATTTTCTAGGTTTTTTTGTTCAAACCAAGCACGTTAAATGGATCTTGTGCGTGTCAACATAGATACTTTATTTGTCCCAATTTAGTTGTCAGGGTAAGGATTGACACATTTTTTAAGAAAAAATTAATAAAATATTCCCTCCGTCCAACTTTACTTGGCCCCTTTTGACTTGGCACAGAGATTAAGAAGTAGTAAATGATAGGGGTAATTTTATCAAATCACCCTTTGAATATAATTAATACAATGTATTGAAAAATGTAATAGGGAAAAAATTATAATTAATGACAAGGATAAATTAGGAACTAAGTGTAAAATTATCTCTTGATTTCATAATCTGGACAAGTATTGTTGGACATCCTAAAATAGTATAGGGGTCAAGTAAAGATGGACAGAGGGAGTATATAATTTGACTAAAATATAACCCTAATAAATATTGTAATTTTTGAAAATTATACCCTAACAAATAAAGTTTTCACATTTAAGGGTAGTAATTACTAAGGGTAGAATTGGAAAAAAGCGATTAGTTATTTCTTGATTCTTTAAATTGACAACTAATTTGGGACAATTATTTTTAGTAATCATGACAACTAAATTGGAACGGAGGGAGTAATTCATAAACTGAGATGAATCTGACTTTGATACTATATTAAATAGATCATGTTAGGCTTAACTCCAAAAAATCGCCCACAAGAGAGAATTATTCAAAATCATATAAAGAGTTCAAATTCTGGTTGTCTCGCTAAGTGAAACTCAACAAGACCAGATAAAGTGGAAATATCTCAAAAACTCTTCTCCTAAGACATTTTCAGCTTTTGCTTGCTTTTCTCTGGTCAGAAAAACATCACCACTATACATTTAAAGGACCACGTTGAAAGGGAAAAAAGGGGACCAGTAGCTAGGTGACTTTGAGAGCTTACTACCTCCATGGCCAGGGGCCCATAAACAATGAAAAAGAATGATTGAAATAATATTTTTGTAATGGTTGTTTTTGTTTAGATTATTGTTAGTTCATTATTACTCATTGGATATAATATAATATAGCATATGACTAAAGCTTATAGTATATTAGATGTTTCATTGACTTATGTGGCAAGAAAATTAGATGGCTAGATTAGCAGCCCCCTAATAAGGGGTCATTGTTAGTTGAACTACTTAATTCTAATTATCAGTTCCCCTTTGAGCTACTAATCCTATCTTTCCTTTTTTGTGATTGTTGAAACTTTGAAATATGTCTATGGGAACTGATAATATATCAGGTAAGTTGTTTACTCTGTCCGTCTACTTTTATTTATTCATTATATTAAAAGTAGATGCTCACTTTTACTTATTTAAATAAAAATCAATAGATAATTTATTACTTAATTCCTAATTTATACATACTCAACAGAGTGACATAATAAAATTTGTTATTTTATTTTTATTTTTAAAAAGTGTATCAAATTAATATTGAAAAAGTAAAATAGACGGAGAGGGTAGATTTTAAGCCAAATTAGCTTAACAAGAATTTGGTTCTTTGGCTTCGGAAGGCCCACAAATGACGAACCTAATACAGATATATGGGAAGTGCTTATACAGTTCAATGTAATTTTAGAGCACATAAATGGCTTTTTTTACAATAAATTTTAGCTCGATATAAAATTTGGTGATTTGTAACTTTAATTCAATATTAAATTCTATAATATTATTCATCACACTAATTTATTTTATTAAATATTTTAATATTATTTTATTATATGAAATTTTAATAAATTCCAATTAAATGAAAAATAGTAATATAATAATAATAAAAAGAGAGAAAATATTTATTTATCTAAAATTTAGTGCAGTGTGTTAGAGTTGATTTATACTAAAATATTAGTAACATTATTTTAATGAAAACTTTGGTGTTCATACTTGAGAAATACTTCAATCCTACTGCCAAATTTCAATTAAAAATGACTGCTCGTCTCCAAAGTAAAATTTAGGTAATAGAGAGTGTTGACACGTGCAAACGAATAAAAAAGAGCATTAGATGAACACCTTCACCTCTTTCCACCCAACTATACTAACTCCATTCTAGTCTGCTATTAAGCATAATTTATTCAATAAATTAAAATATAAATAATTGATTACTTTTACCGTTTTCATAACTAAAAAAATATGGAAAAACGAATGTGATGGAGCAAAAGATATTTATTTAAGGCACGTGTAACGGCGGCGGCGACAACAATAACATACCCGTGAAATTCCATAAGTGGGGTATGAGAAGGATAAAATGTACGCAAACCTTACCACTACCTCATAGAGATAGAGAGATTGTTTCCAGAGGACCCTCAAATCAAATATTTCAACCCAAAAACAGAAAATACTAGATATAAAAACGACTAGCGTGAAAAGTAATGAAAAACTCATAAATACAATAAAAGTCCTCACTATCAGCAAGCTCCCACAGGTGATGAACTGCTTCCGACTTCTTCATTCGGTCAATACAATATATAAAGACATGACTAATCCTACTATATCAAAAGGCAAGACATCATACTATCCCTACTAGTCTACTAACCTTCTACCTTAATATGCGACCTCCACCCCGTTCGATCTAAGGTCATATCCTTGGTGATATGAAGTTGCGTCATATCTTGTCTAATCACCTCCCCCCAATATTTTTTCGATCTACCTCTACCCCTTCGCGTAATTCCTAAATCCAACCTCTCGCACCTCCTAACAGGAGCGTCAACAATTCTTCTCTGCACATGCCCAAACCATCACAATCTCACTTCTCTCATCTTGTCTGCCACATATGTCCACACATCTATCTCAACATCTTTATCTCTACAACCTGCATTTTTTAAACATGGAATTTTTTGACTGACCAACACTTCACTGATATAGCAAAGACGATCTAACAACCATCGTGTACAACTTATCTTTAAGTTTAGGCATATTTTTTTATCATACAATACTAAAAAGACAAGAATATCATATTATCATTCACTGAATGTAGGTATAATTAGAACTTCAACTTTCAAGCTATGATTTTCTAAACCCTAAGGCCAATGCTAAACCATAAACAAAAGCCTATATACATTATATTAAAGGTTTGTACTATGCAACTTACTCGTCACGGCGACGTTGAGTTGTTTAATTTTGTCACTTTCAAAACCTCTTAATTTCTCTTTATATAACAATACTAGTATTTGTTACAACAACTTGAGAAAAACGTATTTCACACAACTTTTAAGACTTGGCTTCTGGATAATGTTTTCTATACATTCTTTTCACTTCTCAATTAGTTAGTACAATAGTTTAATCGAAATTCTTTGGTATACGTGGTTTCTTGTTATTCTATACTAATTAAATTGAGATCAATAATATGATAAAATAACTTATTACAAATAGAAAAAAAAATCAGGATTTAACTTGATTTAATCTAAGTTAAGGTCTTTCAAGAAGAATATCCCTTCCTATTTTAATTATAATTTTGATTTTTTTTTAAAAAAATACAATAAGTTTGAATTTGTATTCCTAAAAAGTTGAAAAGTACTCCTTTTTTTTTTAATCTCTTAGCATAAATTAAGATAAATTTGCCACAGTGATGGAGTGAAAAATCCTATAATTGGAAAGAACATTTACTTTTTGTCAATTATTATGTTTGCCCAATTAAACTTGAAAGCACACAGTAACACTCTTATAAGATTATCAACGAGTACCACGAGACTTACAAGTTAGCATCACGTTCCTCGCACTTGGACGTCAGCTTTTTTAAATACCAAAGATTATGCGTAAAAATTCAACTGCATGATATGAGCCGTTGATAGAAATACCCATGGACAGCTCATGTCCTTTATGTGCAATTACATTATATTTAGTAAATGAGATTATAGATTTCAATTTCTTTTTAAATTTTATTTGAAATTATATTGATTATTCATTATATTTAGGTGGAGACGATTGATGATTGTGGTGGATGGTATATAGTGATAGTTAATGATAATGATATTAATAAAAAATAATAGTGATTAGCGATATATAGCGTTAATTATTGATGATGGTGATTGATAGTTGTTGTTGTAACGATTAAAATAATGGTTAATGATGATTGATTATTGTAGTGATTAATATTAATGATGATTGTGATTGTGAATAGTGATAGTTGATAATGGTAAGCGATGATGATATCACTGAACTAATAAAATTGATGAACTATCATATTCTCAAATTTTTAACAACAAATCACTAATGATATTTAAGACTTTTATTACATATTTATTAATTCAAATCTATTTAGATTCATAGAGAGATTATGATATTAACAAAATAAACACACTGTTGGTGTATATGCATTTTATTCTTAAAATAAAATATTAAGTGCATATATTAGTGGTACAAATTGTGGTAAGAATGATTGTTAGTTCTTGTAACTTATATGACCATTAGTTCTTGTAACTCTTATGATCATTAGTTACTTGTAACTTATATGACCATTAGTTTCTTGTAACTTATGTAACTACTAACCTATGTTCTACCCATTAGTGTCTTGTAACTCATGTAACTTCCAAGACATGATTCCTCTATTCATATACCTACATTATTGTCCATTTTATTCTTATTCAAGACAAAGAATAATTCCTCACCTATAAATAGTGGTGGTCTTACTTTGTTTTGTGATGAAGATGTAGAAGAAGTAATGTGTAGTGGAAAAAAAATGAGAAGTGTGGATATATGTTGTAGTGTGTAGTGAAGTGTGCAATAGTGAAAGAGAGGGTTGAGACTAAAG
>JBCEWC010017666.1:0-12376 GCA_038996855.1 Solanum aculeatissimum
TGTTCCTGCTGTTGGAAGTTTTACAGAATGAGACCAAAGAAAGAGGCATCGGTAGGGACTAGCTGGAAGGTGAGCACCTACAAAAAACTGCCAAAATCACTTATTTCCTTTTCCTTGGCCTATAAAATCCTACAAGGCGATCTCCAATGCCGCCGGGTCACCTGGCCTCTTTCCAGGCTCGTAACGGACCCCTTGGTATAATTTTTCACGAAATTTGGCCCCAAGCCCCGGGCAACACCAGAAACCGTGGGCTAACACTCACGAAAAGGGCTCAAATCGCCTGTTTTCTGTTCCTTGGCCCATAAAATCCTACCAAGCGATCTTCAATGTTGTCGGGCCACTTGGGCCTCTTGTCGGGCTCATTACGGATCCCTCAGTATAATTTTTCAGGAAAGTTGGCCCCGAGTCCCTAGCAGTGCCAGGAACCGTGGGCTCACACCCATGAAAAAGGGCCAAAATCGTCTGTTTCCTGTTCCTTGACCCATAAAATCCTACGAGGCGATCTTTAATGTCGCTGGGCTACCTGGGCCTCTTTTTGGGATCGTTACGAATCCCTCGATATAAATTTTCGAGAAAGTTGGCCTTGAGCCCCGGGAAGTGCAAGGAACCACGGGCTAACACCCACGAAAAAGGGCCTAAACTGTTTGTTTCCTGTTTCTTAGCTTATAAAATCCTACCAGGCGATCTCCATTGCGACCGGGCCATCTGGGCCTCTTTTTGTACTCATTACGGAACCCTCGGTATAATTTTTTGGGAAAGTTGGCCCAGAGCCTCGGACAGCGCCAGGAACCGTGGGCTAACACCCAAGAAAAAGGGCCCAAATCACTTATTTCCTGTTCCTTGACCCATAAAATCCTACCAGATGATCTCCAACGCCGCCGGGCCATCTAGGCCTCTTGCTGTGATTGTTACAGACCCCTCAACATAATTTTTTAGGAGAGTTGGCACCGAGCCCCATGCAACGCAAGGAACCGTGGGCTTTAACCCATAAAAAGGGCCCAAATCGCATGTTTCCTGTTCCTTAGCCCATAAAATCCTACCTGGCAATATCCAATGCCACCGGGCCATCTTGGCCTTTTTTCGGGCTCGTTATAGACACCTCGGTATAATATTTTGGGAAAGTTGACCCCGAGCCCCAGGCAACGCCAGGAACCGTGGGCTAACACCTATGAAAAAGAGACCAAATCACATATTTCCTGACCCTTGGCCCATAAAATCTTATCAGGCGATATCCAATGCCACCGTGCTATCTAGGTCTCTTGCCGAGCTCGTTATGGACTCCTTGGTATAATTTTTTGGGAAAGTTGGCCCCGAGCCCTAGGCAGCGCCAGGAATCGTGGGCTAACACCCACGAAAAAGGGCCCAAATTGCATGTTTCCTATTCCTTGGCCCATAAAATCCTACCAGGCGATCTCCAATGTTGTCGGGCCACCTAAACCTCTTGCTGGGCTCATTACGGTCCCCTCGATAGTATATTTCAGAAAATTTGGCCCCGAGCCTTGGGCAGCGCAAGGAATTGTGGGCTAACACCCACGAAAAAGGGCCCAAATTGTCTGTTTCCTGTTCCTTGGTCCATAAAATCCTACCAAGCGATCTCCAATGTCGCCGAGCCACCTGAACCTCTTTTCGAGCTCGTTACGGACCCCTTGGTATATATTTTTGGGAAAGTTGGCCCTGAGCCCTGGGAAACGCCAAGAATCGTGGGCTAACCCACGAAAAGGGCCCAAATTACCTGTTTATTGCTTCTTGTCTCATAAAATCCTACCAGACGATCTTCAATATCGTCGGGCCACCTGGGCTTATGGTCGGGCTCGTTACGGACCCGTTGGTATAAATTTTTGGGAAAGTTGGCCTCGAGCCCCGAGCAGCGCTAGGAACCATGAGCTAACACCCACAAAAAAGGGCCCAAATCATTTGTATTCGATTCCTTGGCTCATAAAATCCTACCAGGCAATCTCCAATGCCACTGGGCCACCTGGGCCTCTTGGTGGGATCGTTATGGACGCCTCGGTATATATTTTGAGAAAATTAGCCTCGAGCCCCGGGCAACGCTCGGAATCCTGGGCTAACACCCATAAAAAAGGCCCAAATCGCCTATTTCCTGTTCTATGGCTTATAAAATACTACCACACAATCTCTAATACCGTCGGACCTCTTGCAGAGTTTGTTACGGACCCCTCGGTATAATATTTTGGGAAAGATGGCCCCGAGTCCTAGGCAGTGCCAGGAACCATGGGCTAACAACCATGCAAAACTGCCCAAATTGCCTATTTCCTATTCCTTGGCGCATAAAATCCTACCGGCCCATTTCCAACCCCGCTGGACCACTTGGACCTCTTGCCTTGATTGTTATGGACCCCTCGGAATAATGTTTTTGGAATGATGGCCCCGAGCCCCGAGCAGCGCCAAGAACAATGGGCTAACACCCATGAAAAATTATCAAAATTGCCTTGTTCTAGTTGGCCCATATAATCCTACCTAACAAACTCCAACCCCACAGGGCCTACTAGGCCTCTTGCCTGGCTCGTTACAGGCCTCTCGATATAAGTTTTCAAGAAGGTTGGCCCCGAACCCCGGGCAACACACGAAACCGTGGGCTAACACACACGAAAAACTACCCAAATAGCCTATTTGTTGTTCATTGGCCCATAAAATCCTATCAGGTTATCTCCAACCCCACCGGACCACTGGGGCCTCTTTCCAGGCTCATTACAGACCCTACGGTATAATTTTTTGGGAAAGTTACCTCCGAGCCCGGGGCAGAGCCAGGAACCGTGGGCTAACACCCACAAAAACTACCCAAATCGTATGTTTCCTATTCTTGCCCACCTGGACCTCTTGCCTTGCTTGTTATGGATCCCTCGGTATATGTTTTTGGAATGATGGTCGCGAGCCCCGAGCAGCGCTAGGAACCATGGGCTAATACCCATGAAAAATTGCCAAAATTGTCTTTTTCTAGTTCCCTGCCCATATAATCCTACCTAACAATCTCCAACCCCGCGGGGCCTGCTAGGCCTCTTGCCTGGCTCGTTACAGACCTCTCGATATAAGTTTTCGGTAAGGTTGACTCCGAACCCCGGGTAGCGCATGAAACCGTGGGCTAACACCCACGAAAAACTGCCCAAATAGCCTATTTCCTGTTCCTTGGCCCATAAAATCCTACCAGGCCATCTCCAACCCCACCGGACCACTGGGCCTCTTTCCTGGCTTATTACAGACCCCTCAGTATAATATTTTGGAAAATTTTGCCCTGGGCCCCAAGCAGTGCCAGGAACCGTGGGCTAACACCCACGCAAAACTGCCTATTTCCTATTCCTTAGCCCATAAAATCCTACCAAACCATTTCCAATCCTGTCGAACAACCTGGACCTCTTGCCTTGCTTGTTTCGGATCCGTTGGTATAATATTTCGGGAAAGATGGCCTCGATCCCCGTGCAGCGCAAGGATCCATGGGCTAACACCCATAAAAAATTGCCAAAATTGCCTTTTTCCAGTCCTTAGCCCATATAATCCTACCTAACAATCTCCAACCCCGCCGGGCCTGTTAGGCCTCTTTTCTGGCTCATTACGGACCCCTCGATATAATTTTTTGAGAAGGTTGGCTCCGAGCCCCGGGCAACACTAGGAACCGTGGGCTAACACCCACAACAAACTACCCAAACCGCCTATTTCATGTTCCATGGCCCAAAAAATCCAACCAGGCCATCTCCAACCCCTCCAGTCCACTTGGATCTCTTTCCTTGCTCGTTACGGACCCCTCGGTATAATGTTTTGGGAAAGTTGGCCCGTAGCCCCGAGCAGCGCCAGGAATCGTTGGTTAACACCCACAAAACATTGCCCAAATTGTCTGGTTCCTGTTCCTTGGCCCATAAAATTCTACCAGACCATCTCCAATCCTTCCGGGACACCTGGTCCACTTTCTTTGCTCGTTATGGATGCCTCGATATAATATTTTAGGAAAGTTAGCCCTGAGCCACAGGCATCGCCAGGAACCGTGGGCTAATACCCACAAAACAACTGCCAAAATCGCTTGTTTCCTATTACTTGGCTCACAAAATCCTATCAGGCCATCTCCAATCCCGCCGGGCTAGCTGGGCCTCTTGTCTGGCTCGTTACTGACCCTTAAATATAATTTTTCAAAAAAGTTGATCCTGAGCACCGGGCAGCGCCAGAAATCGTGGGCTAACACTCACGAAAAACTACCCAAATCATTTATTTCCTGTTCCTTGGCCCATATCCTACCACGCAATCTCCAACCCCGTCAGGCTTCCTAGGACTCTTGACTGGCTTGTTACAGACTCCTCGATATATTGTTTTTGGAAATTTGTCCTCGAGCCCTAGGTAGTTCCAGGAATCACAGGCAAACACCCACGAAAAACTGCCCAAATCGTTAATTTCTTGTTCCTTAGCCCACAAAATCCCACCATGCCATATCCTACCCCGTCGGCCAGGTGGGCCTCTTTCCTGGCTTGCTACGGATCCCACGACATAATATTTTGGAAAAGCTAGCCCCCTGAACCCTGGGCAGAGCCAGGAACGGTGGGCTAACACCCACGAAAAACTTTCCAAATAACCAGTTTCTTGTTCCTTAGCCCATAAAAACCTATCAGGTCATCTCCAACCACATCGGGCCACTTTGAACTCTTACTTGGCTCGTTACGGACCCTTCGATATAATTTTTCAGGAAAGCTTT
Organism: Solanum aculeatissimum; assembly: GCA_038996855.1. Taxonomy (NCBI): domain Eukaryota; kingdom Viridiplantae; phylum Streptophyta; class Magnoliopsida; order Solanales; family Solanaceae; genus Solanum; species Solanum aculeatissimum. Next base: position 4,694 of record JBCEWC010017666.1, read on the forward strand.
CCTCGAGCCCCGGGCAGCCCCAGAAATCATGGGCTAACACTCATGAAAAACTGCCTAAATTGCTTGTTTCTTGTTCCTTGGCCCATAAAATCCTACCAGTTCATCTCCAACCCCGACGGGCCACCTGGACCTCTTGCCTGGCTCTTTACGGACCACTCCGTATAATGTTTTAGGAATGTTGGCCCTGAGCACCAGGAAACGCCAGGAACCAAGGGCTAACACACATGAAAAATTTCCAAAATCGCCTGTTTCCTGTTCCTTTGCCCATAAAATCCTACCTGGCAATCTTAAACCCCGCTGGGCCACCTGAACCTCTTTCCTAGATCATTACGGACCCCATGGTATAATGTTTTAGGAAAATTGGCCCATAGCCTCGAGCAGCGCCAGAACCGAGGACTAACACCCACGAAAAATTATCCAAATCGTGTATTTCCTATTCCATGGCCCATAAAATCCTTTCAGGCTATCTCCAACCCCGTCGAGCCACTTGAGCCTCTTGCCTGGCTCGTTATGGACCCCTTGGTATAATTTTTCAGTAAAGTTAGCCCCGATCCCCGGGCAACGCCCAAAACTGTGGGCTAAGACCCACGAAAAACTTCCAAAATCACTTGTTTCCTATTCCTTGGCCCATAAAATCTTACCAGGCCATCTCTAACCCCTCCAGGCCTCCTATACCTCTTTCATGGCTCTTTATGGACCCCTCTGTATAATTTTTCTGGAAAGTTGGCCTCAAGCCCTGGGCAACGGCAGGAATCGTGGGCTAACACACACGAAAAATTGCTTGTTTTCTATTCCTTGGCCGGTAGGATTTCTCTAACCCCGTCGGGACACCTTGGCCTCTTTCCTGGCTCGTTACAAACTGCTTGGTATAATATTTTGGGAAAGTTGGCCCCGAGCCCCAACAGTGACAGGAATCGTGGGCTAACACTCACGAAAGACTGCCAAAACCATTTGTTTCCTGTTTCTTGGCCCATAAAATCCTACCAAGCCATCTTCAACCCCGTTGAGACACCTGGTACTCTTTCTTGGGTTGTTATGGACCACTCGGTATAATTTTATTGAATGTTGGCCTCGAGCCCCAGGCAGCGCCAGGAATCGTGCGCTAACACTCACAAAAAACTACCAAAATGGCCTTTTTCCTATTCCTTGGTCTATAAAATCCTACTAGGTCATCTCCAACCCCACTGGGCTAGTTGGGCCTCTTTCCTAGCTTGTTACGGACCCCTCAGTATAAGTTTTCTTGATAGTTGGCCCCGAGCCTCTTGTAGCGCCAGGAACCGTGGGCTAAGTCCATGAAAAATTGTCCAAATCTCTTGTTTCCTCTTTCTTGGCCCATAAAATCCCACAAAAACATCTTCAACCCCGCTTAGCAACCTAGACCTCTTGTCTTGCTCGTATGGACCCCTCGTAATAATTTATTTGGAAAGTTGGCCCTGATCCTCGGGCAGCGCTAGGAACCATGGGCTAATACCCACGAAAAATTGCCCAAATAGCTGTTTTATTTCCTTGGCCCAAAAAATCTTACCAAGCCATCTTTAACCCCGTCAGGACAGTTGGGCCTCTTGATTGGCTTGTTAAAGATCCCTCGGTATAATGTTTTGAGAAAGTTTGCACCGAGCCCCGGGTAGCGCCAGGAACCATTGGCGAATACCCACTAAATATTACCCAAATTGTCTGTTTCCTATTCCTTGTCCCATAAAATCCTACCAGACAATATCCAACCCCGCAAGGCCACCTAGCCCTCTTGTATGGCTTGTTACGGACCCCTCGATATATTTTTTTGGAAAATTAGCCCCGAGTCCCGGTAAACGCCAAGAACCGTGGGCTAACACCCACGAAAAACTACCCAAATCACCTATTTCTTGTTCCTTGGCCACAAAATCCACCAAACCATCTCCAACCGTGCCGCACCAGCTAGGCCTCTTGTCTGGATTGTTAAGGACCCCTCAGTGTAATGTTTTGGGAAAGTTGGTCCCAAACCCCGAGCGACACCAGGAACCGTGGGCTAACACCCACGAAAAACTGCCTAAATTGTTTGTTTCTTTTTTCTTGGCCCATAAAATCCTACCAGGCCATCTTTAACCCCGTCGAGCCAGCTAGGCCTCTTGCTTGGCTCGTTACAGACCGCTCGGTATAATTTTTCAAGAAATTTGGCATCGAACCCCGGGCAATACTTGAAACTATGGGCTAACACCCACGAAAAACTACCACAATCACCTATTTCCTATTCTTTCGCCCTGAAAACCCTACCAGGCCATCTCCAACCCCGCCGGGACATTGGGACTCTTTCCTGGCTCATTACGGACCCCATGGTATAAAATTTTGAGAAAGTTGGCCTCGAATTCTGGGTAGAGCCAAGAACCGGGGGCTAACAACCACGAAATACTGCCCAAATCACATGTTTCCTATTTCTCTGCCCATAAAATTCTACCAGGCCATCTCCGACCCCATCGGGCTGGGTAGGCCTCTTACCTAGCTCATTACGGATCCCTCGGTATGAAGTTTTTGGGAAAGTTGGCCTCGAGCCCCGGGTAGCGCCAGGAACCGTGGGCTAACACCATAAACAATTGCCCAAATCACCTATTTCCTATTCATTGGCCAATAAAATCCTACCAGGCCATCTCCAACCCCGTCAGGCCACCTTGACCTCTTGCGTGGCTTGTTAAGGACCCCTTAGTATAATTTTTTGTGAAAGTTTGCCCCGAGCCCCGGGCAACATTAGGAACTGTGGGTTAACACCCATGAAAAATGGCCTAAATCACCAGTTTCTTATTCCTTGGACCATAAAATACTACTAGGCCTTCTCCAACCCCGACCGGCCACCTGGGCCTATTGCCTAGCTCGTTATGGACCCATCGATATAAATTTTTGGGAAAGTTGGCCCCGACCCACGAGAAGCACCAGGAACCGTGGGCTAACACCCACGAAAACTTTTCAAAATTGCATTTTTCTTATTCCTTTGCCAATAAAACCCTACCAATCCATCTCCAACCCTTTGGGATACCTGGGCCTCTTGACTGGGTCATCATGGATCACTCAATATAATTTTTTATGAATGTTGGCCCCGATCCCCGAGCAGCGCCAGGAACCGTGGGCTAACACCCAAGAAAAATTGCCCAAATCGCCTTTTTCCTGTTTTTGGCGCATAAAATCCTACCAGGCCATCTCCAACCCTGCTGGACTACCTGGGCCTCAAGACTGGCTCGTTACAGACCAATCGATATAATTTGGCCCCGAGTCTTGGGCAGCGCCAGGAACCGTGGTCTAACACGCACGAAAAACTGTTTGACTTACCTGTTTCTTGTTCTTTGGCCCATAAAATCCTACCAGACCATCTCTAACCCCGTTGGATTACCTAGGCCTCTTTCCTGGCTTGTTATGGACCTCTTAGTATAATTTTTCGAGAAAGTTAGCCCTGAGCCATGGGCAGCGCCGAGAACTATGGGCTAACACCCACAAAAAACTGCCTAAATGGCCTATTTCTTATTCCTTGACCCATAAAATCCTACCAAGCCATCTCCAAACCCTCCGGGACACCTCGTCCTCTTTCTTGGCTTGTTACGGACCCCTCTGTATAATTTTTCAGGAAAGTTAGCTTTGAGCCCCGGGCAGCGTCAGGAACCATGGGCTAACACACGAAAAATTGCCCAAATCACTTGTTTCCTTTTCCTTGGCCCATAAAATCCTACCAGGCCATCTCTAACACCACCGACTTACCTAGGCCTATTGTCTGTCTTGTTATGGAGCACTTGGTATAATGTTTTGGGAAAGTTAGCCTCGAGACCCGGGCAACGCTCAGTATTATGGGCTAACACCCATGAAAAACTACCAAAATTATCATTTTCTTGTTCCTTGGCCCATAAAATCCTACCAAGACATCTCCAACCCCGCTGGGCCACCTGGTCCTCTTTACTGTATCGTTATGAAACCCTCGATACAATTTTTCAGGAAAGTTAGCCCCGAGCCCCGGGACGTGCCAAGAACCGTGGGCTAATACACATGAAAAACTATCTAAATTGTATGTTTTTTGTTCCTTAGCCCGTAAAATCCTACCAGGCCATCTCCAACCCCGTAGGGCCAGTTGGGCCTCCTGCCAGGCTCGTTACAAAACCATCTGTATAAGGTTACGGGAAAGTTGGCCCCGAACCCCGAGTAGCACCAGGAACTATGGCCTAACACACACTAAAAACTATCTAAATCGCTTGTTTCATGTTCTTTGGTCAGTAAAATCCTACCAGGCTTTCTCCAACCGTATCGGACACCTAATCCTCTTTCATAGCTCATTATGGACCCCTCTATATAATTTTTCAGGAAAGTTAGCCCCAAGCCCCGGGCAGCGCCATGAACCGTGGGCTAACACACACGAAATATTGCCCAAATCATCTATTTCTCGTTCCTTGGCCCATAAAATCTTTCCAGGCTATCTCCAATCCCTCCGGGCTACCTAGACCTCTTACCTGGCTCGTTACAGACCGCTTGGTATAATATTTTGAGAAAGTTGGCCCTTTGCACCGAGCAACGCGAGGAATCGTGGGCTAATACCCATGAAACATTGCCCAAACTGCCTGTTTCCTGTTCCTTGGACCATAAAATCCTACCAGGCCATCTCCAACCCCGCTGGTATACCTGGTCCTCTTGCTTTGCTTGTTACGAACCACTCGGTATAATTTTCGAGAAAGTTATCCCTGAGCACAGAGCAGCGCCAGGAACCGTAGGCTAACACCCACGAAAAATACCCAAATTGCCCTTTTTTGTTCCTTGGCCCATAATATTCTACCTGGCCATCTCTAACCACGTCGGGCCAACTGGGCCTCTTGCCTGACTTGTTATGGACCCCTCAGTGCAATGTTTTGGGAACGTTGGCCCTGAGCCCCAATTTGCACTAGGGACTATGGGCTAATACCTACGAAAAATTACCCAAATCGTCTGTTTCCTGTTCCTTGACCCTTAAAAACCTACCAGGCTATCTCCAACGCCACCGAGCTATCTGGACCTCTTGCCTGGCTTGTTACAGACCCCTCAGTATAAGTTTTTGTAAAAGTTAGCCCCGAGCCTCAGGCAGTGCCAAGAACCATGGGCTAACAACAACGCAAAACTACCAAAATTGCCTATTTCCTATTCCTTGGCCCATAAAATCTTACCAAGTCATCTCCAACCCCGCCGGACCACCTGGACCTCTTGACTTGCTTGTTATGGACCCATCGGTATAATGTTTTTGGAAAGATAGCTCCGAGCCCCGAGCAGCGCCAGGAACCATAGGCTAACACCCACGAAAAATAGTGAAAATTGTCTTTTTCCAGTTCTTTGGCCCATATAATCCTACCTAACAATCTCCAACCCTGCTGAGCCTGCTAGGCCTTTTGCCTGGATCGTTGCGGACCCATCGATATAAGGTTTTGAGAAGGTTGGCCCAGAACCCCGAGCAACGCATGAAACTGTCGACTAACACCCATGAAAAACTGTCAAATTGCCTATTTCCTGTTCCTTGGCCCATAAAATCCTACCAGGCCATTTCCAACCCCACCAGACCACTGGGGCATCTTTCCTGGCTCCTTATGGACCCTACGGAATAACATTTTGGGAAAGTTTCTTCCGAGCCCCGGGCAGAGCCAAGAACCGTGGGCTAACACCCACGAAACATTACCCAAATCGTATGTTTCCTATTCTTTGGCCTATAAAATCCTACCAGGCCATCTTCAACCCCACCGGGCCAGTTGGGCCACTTCTCTAGCTCATTACAAACCCCTCGATATAATTTTTCGGGAAAGGGGTCCCGAGCCTCGGGCACCGCCAGGAACCGTGAGCTAATACCCATGAAAAAGTCCCTAAATCGACTATTTTCTATTCCTTGACCCATAAAATCCTACCAATCCATCTCCAACCTCATCGGGTCAGCTGGGCCTCTTGCCTGGCTCATTACAGACCCCTTGGTATAATTTTTTGGAAAAGTTAGCTCCGAGCCCCGGGCAGCGCCAGGAACCGTGGTCTAACACCCACGAAAACTTGCCCAAATCTCTTATTTCCTGTTCCTTGGCCCATAAAATCCTACCAGGACATCTCCAACCTTGTTGAGCACCTGGGCCTCTTGCGTGGCTCGTTACGGACCCTCGATATAATTTTTTTGGAAAGTTGGCCCAAGCCTTGGGAAGCACCAGGAACTGTGGGCTAACACCCACGAAAAACTTCTAAAATCGCTTGTTTCTTGTTCCTTGGCCCATAAAGTCGTACTAGGTCATCTCCAACCCCGTTGGGCCACCTGGGCCTCTTGCCTTGCTCGTTATAGACCCCTCGGTATAATTCATTGGGAATATTGGCCTCGATCCCCGGACAGTGCCAGGAATCGTGGGCTAACACCGACGAAAAACGACCCAAATCGCCTACTTCCTGTTCCTTGTGCCATAAAATCTACCAGGCCATCTCCAACACTATTGGACTAGATGGACCTCTTGCCTAGCTCGTTATGGACCTCTTAGTATAATTTTTTAGGAAGGTTGACCCCGGGCCTCGAGCCCCGAGCAGCGCCAGGAATCGTGGACTAACCCACACAAAAAACTTCCAAAATCGTCTATTTCCTGTTCGTTGGCCCATCAAATCCTACCAAGCAATCTCCAACTCCGCTGCGCCAGCTGAGCCTCTTGCTTGAATCGTTTTGGACCCCTCAGTATAAGTTTTTGAGAAAGTTTGCCTCTAGCCCTAGGCAGTGCCAGGAACCATGGGCTAACACCCACGAAATACTGCTCAAATTGCCTATTTCCTATTCCTCTACCAATAAAATCATAGCAGGCATCTCCAACCCCATCGGGCTAGGTGAGCCTCTTGCCGAGCTCGTTACGGACCCCTAGTTATATATTTTTGGGAAATTTAGCCCCGAGCCTCGAGCAGCGCCAGGAATCATGGGCTAACATCCACGAAAAACTGCCCAAATCACCTATTTCCTATTCCTTGGCTAATAAAATCCTACCAGGCCATCTCCCACACCGCCGGGCCATCTCGACCTCTTGTGTGGCTCGTTAAGGACCCCTTGGTATAATATTTTGGGAAAGTTTGCCCCGAACCTAGGGCAACACTAGGAACTATGAGCTAACACCCATGAAAAACTACCCAAATCACCTGTTTCTTATTCCTTAGGCCCTAAAATCCAACCAAGCCTTCTCCAACCCGACGAGAAACTTGGGCCTCTTACGTTGCTCGTTATGGACCCATCAATATAAATTTTTGGGAAAGTTGGTCTCGACTCCCGAGAAGCATCAGGTGTTGACACCCAATTTTTACCTTCCACGACATAAATTAATCATCGAATTCTTCAAATTTTAATGATCCACCTTAAAAACAAAAATCCGGCCCTAACCCTATTCTCTTTTCCCTTTTCCTCATCATTTTGCTCCCCACTCCCCCACAATTTTTCAAACCCCAACAACCGCGGGCCCCTCGTCCCCACACTCCACTCACTCGCGGGCCCCTCTCCCCACTTTCCCCTCTACTTTTCTCCATCTCCAAACTCACTCTCACGCTCCCCCTTCTTCTTCTTCACCTACCCAAACATACAATCTCCCTCCCCTTTCTACCTCCTCCTTTCTCTCCTCCCAAAAGTCAACCAAAGTGTCATGACCCGGATAGGGGCCTAGATGTGACATAGCGAAAGAGGACCCGAAGACCCTCGATCAAGCCATCATAGCATCATTA
>JBCEWC010017667.1:0-12374 GCA_038996855.1 Solanum aculeatissimum
CTGTTTTGAATCCATAACTACAAAATTTGATCACAACATGAACATAAGAGTTGTATATACATGTCTTGGGGTTTCAAGTGACTAATAAACATCGAAATATACAGCTTACACATCAATATATGCTTAAAATACTAACAATAGTACTTAGAAGGTTTCTCAAACAGAAAACTGGCCAGAAACTTACTTTGTGTTGCGTCCCCTTTTTCAATACCATAAGAACAGATTCAGAGTTTCACATAAGCATAAAAGGTTTAGGTATATGAATTAGCTTTCCAAAACATATTTAAACACTAATAACGAAGCCATATACAATGATATATTACACAATTACTACACACTACACACTTTCAAGACAGAATGTAGCTACTTACCAAAGGGTGAGGGTTTCTTGATATTTTTCTCAAAGGGACAAGTTTATTTCGTGCTTTCTTTGATGTATAACAGTATGAGGGAGTTTATAAGGGCAAAAACAAGTGTTAGAACTGACTTACTTTAGAGGGAATATATATATATATAAAAGTAAGTTAGGGCTGCCCAAGAAATGGTGACTGCCCAAAACTCCTTTTTCCAAACCTTTTCTTTAGTATTTAAACCTTAATATTATATTATGATAGCTTGTATAATATATAAGGTTTCATAAAAAGTAAACCAAGTTATACTAAGACCACCCCTCCCCCTTTTCTTTTCGTCGATTCAAGAAAATCGATTCCTCTAATGACACAAATTCGAGTCACAGAGCTATGAAGTAGAGGTTGATTTTATATCAATGAAACACCCTTTTGAAAGTGCGTACATGATTTAATAGTAAGGGCGTTACATAATGTCTATAGGGATTTGGGGACCTTAGGGGACTTAAAAGAGGCTTAGGAATAGGCAAAATCCTAAGAATACCCTTAATAAAATGGACTTTAAACATGCCAAAATAGTGTCCCATGGAAGCTACAGTGCCGTGAGAGTGTGACACGGCCTGTCCCAAGCTCCATCAAACCATACTTAGCTAATATTTCAACGCGAACTCTCGGAGGACTTTCTAGAACACTTGACGAACCTTCACACGGATCGTATGAGATTCAACAGACCGTGTCATGGTACCATGACCTCTCCCTTAGCCATATAGGCTAGCCATAGACTGGTCAAGACACTGTCCCACTTGACGGGACAACTCACGGCTCGTCAAAGTGCAAACGGACCGTTTGGTGGTTCGTGGCCTTTGACTTGTCTTATTGGGTGGTTCCTGGACATCCCTAGCTCACTGGAACACCCCACGGAACCCCTCACATACCGTCACAATTTTAACGGACCGTGGCCGTATCCTTGACTACTTTTCTGAGCCTATCTCCAGCGTCTTCCAAATCTTAGACAATTCCACTGTTTGGGCCATAACGTTTTCATCCGAACTCTGAATTGAGTGAAACCAGTTGCGTTGAGAAGCTAACTAAAAGATATTTGATTTGATATATAGTATCCCACATGGAGCTATCCACATCAAAAGTTATGACAGTTTGAAGTACACTGCCATAACGACTCCTCTAGGCCACTAACAGACCTGTTTTGCGTTCGGCTACTTAAACTCAATCCGTGGCCACAAAAACTCAACCATGACCAGTATTAAATCATATAATGCCAACGATAAGGAGTTTTTGAAAATTTTCGGGTTGCTACAGCCTGGTTCTTATTTGTATGATATATTGTTGTTCTATTTTTCTATCTGCTTATTAGGCCGAGTTATTTGTTATCTTAATGTATAGAATTATATATTGCATAGGTAATTTCTATTATATTAGGATTACATGTACACATACCCTAGAGTGGTTGTGTTGAATTTCTACTCTTTTTCTACAATTACTATAATGACCCTGAAGGTCATTTTTGGCAATTTTGAGAAAAACATTGTTTGAACCCTCTTGATAGTTGTTTCGAGTGCTATTTTATTGATTTTGAAAGTTGATTTTTGAAAATACCATAAAAATTGGAGTTTTTTCTAAAGAGTTGTATTTGAAGGTTTAAATTACTTAATTTTGAGTTTTTGAGTCATTTGAAGCTTCAAATCTCAGAACAGAGTTTTGTCCATTATGTTAGTCTTGGAATGTGAAAATTGGTCTAGGAGGGTTATCAGAATTAATTTTTGAGTTTTTAGGTGGATTTAGAAAGGTAAATATTTTGAGTTTGGGTGCTTGGATTGGACTTTTGATGGTTCTATTGGTTCTGAGAGGTGATTTTAGCTCTAAAATGAGTTTTGGTATAATGTTTGGGTATTTCAATAGCGTTTTGATATTTCTTGCGCCTAAAGTTAGTTTAGTTGTGACTAATCGAACTCTGAATCAAGAATACCTCAAATTTAATTTTTGATGATTTCATTAAGTTTGAAATATCAAATTTAGTAAGGTGACATACACGATTTATGTATACGGGGTTTTGAACAAATCCTGATGGTGCATTTTGTGATTTTGAGCTTTGTTAAAAGTTGTTGATATCTGGTGTTTAAACTGTACTTTATGCGTTCGTGGACCCCACCCTTCGTAGTCGTGGAGCTTTGTTACCTAGACCACTGTTTTCCCGGAGTCCAAGTTGCTTTCATGAAGGGTCAATTAATTTGACCTCTGTGTTTATGGAGGTTAGTTGACCTTGACTTCCTTATTCACGGAGGGTATTTTTCTCTTAAATAGTGAACTTTCTAAATTATTAAAAATTAACCCTTTTCCTCTATTTTTGACATTTTCAATCTCGGTAAGGGGTGATTTCACTTGATTTTTTGAGAGGAAACCTTTGGGTAAGCTATTTTTAACTTATATTTTTGTTACCGATTGGTTATTTCTTGATTTCAACATCAAATTTATTGTTTTCACATGAAAGAATTGAATATTTTTATGAACTCGAATTGTTGACAAAAATGGTGATTGTGGGCTCATTTTAACTCCATTTTTTTAAATGGGTTTCACCGTTAGTTTTCTAAAACTTTAAGGAACATTTTCATGCAAAAAAATTTAGATTTCAACCTCATTTTCTTGTATTGAATTTCTAGACAATTTTACCCTTTCCCCTAAAATTTTATGCTTTTGGTGTCTTTAGCTTTGAAATTTGATTGTGAATCATTATTTGACTGGATTATGGTGTTTTGAATTATAATCGGAAGAGAAAATCTTTGTCAATAGATATCTTGATTTTTTCTAAGACAAATGGATTTCTAATTCGTAGTTGAGTGTGTAGAACCTTGTACTTCTTGTTTGTGTGTTGGTGAGTAATGAAAATTTGATATTAGGTAATTTGAATTGTGCTTATTGTGTGCATATAAACATTGATTGAGTTTCCCTGTTGATGAGAACCCAAAGGAAAATGGTTTCAGCTAAAAATGAAAGATAAAAGCTGAAGAAAAATAGTTCCGACCAGAAATGAAAGATAAAAACCAAAGAGAAATGGTTCCTACTAGAAATGAAAGACAAAAGCTGAAGGAAAATGATTTTGGTGGATACATGGTCCATGTGATGCCCCCATGGGTTCCGATATGAGGTGATCAGTGGATATGTATTTTAGCATAGACATGCATTATGAGTACTTGAGATTGCATCATATTATTTGCACCTCATCACATCCCATCTCATTTCACTCTTAGCCTTGTGGATATCTTTGTGAAGTGTGATATGATGAATAATGTTTTACTTGTAAATTGATGCAAACTATTTTCCTTATGATGTATACCTTTATTGTGAATGTATATATTATGTATGCTAGCCTTCCTGTGTGCAGGGTTGTTGTTGAGGAGGTATGTGGTTGGGATGATAGGAGTACCTGATGTTCTTTATTGCTTCACTTTGGGCTTAGAATTTATTTACTAGGTACTATGTTGTTAGGTACTAACCCCTTACTTCCTCACTTGTGTAGGTATTGAGCTCGGTACTTCCTGATCTCCTTATTCCTCATTTTAGACCGAGCTTTGAAACAGTTTGAGAGGTAGCAACTAGTTCTTTTTAGAGGACCCTTCAAACTTTTATTTATTTATTATTTTTGTTCTATTTGAGAGTCAAAGACATTGGGACTTGCATATATTTTCTTTTGAATTCAGTTATTGTAGAGATTTGTAAATGTGACACCAGTCTTGGATTAGTTGCTTACCTTTACATACTTAGACCGTACTCTCACTTATCTTCCACATTATTTTGTTATATCCTTTTTAGGCTGTCTTGCCTTGGTAGGGCAAGTGCCATTACACCTAATTTTGGTCATGACAAGTTGGTATCAGAGCTCCAAATTCTTAAGTCTCACATATGTATAAGTCCAGTCTAGTAGAGTCTTGAATATCGATGTAAAGAAGTTTGACACTTATCCTTGAGAGTCTATGAAGACTGTTAAAAAAATTCTTTTACTTCTTTCAATTCAGTCATGCGCGAATTGTTGTATGAGTGTTGAGTTGTTGTCTATTCTTTTGGTAGATGACTAGGACTAGAGCATCATCTTTTGATCGAAGAGGGGAGTAAATCCCCAAGATTACTATAGAGACCAAGTCCATGGTAGAGGAAGAGGCAGAGTTAGAGGACAAGGTAGGGGACAGGGCTGAAGAGTGACACTAGCCAGAGATCATAAAAGAAGCATCTCCCCGAGCAAGAGCCAGACCCCAAGGTCAGAGAACATTAGATTCCTTATAAGTATGCAGTTACACTATAGCTACAGGATACTTTATTAAGGGTGTTGGGATTGCTTAAGAGTATAACGCAGACTAGTAGCACGATAGGCACACCCGGTGGTTCGAAAACTAGAGTAAGAATTTCGGTAATGGATTAGTATCAAGCTCTCGATGTATAGGGTCAAGTGGGGAAGCAACTAGTAGTTCCTATAGTTGAGATAAATCCAATACCATCAGTTGAAGGTCAGGGTTGATGTGCTGCCAAAATATAATACTTTTAATGGTCGAAACTTGAGATTTTGTGCATTCTCAAAGCGATGTTAGTAGATTTGATGTTTGTTTTTTGTTTTTTTTATAGTATTTCAGTGTTGGCATGGTTTTGAGCTTGAATTTTAGTTTCTGCACCAATTGGGCAGTTTATGAGACCCTCTACGGGTCGTGGCTCAGTCCACGGGTTGTAGAAAGGGTCTCGTTTGTTCATCCAACAAAGGGTGCAAAAGTGAAGTCCACTCTACGAGACCAGAGCACGAGTCTGGACCAACATACGGGTTATAAAGTGAGTTTATGAACTGAGGCAGATGAAAGTGAAGAGTCTCTGAAATTGACTTAGACGAGACCCTTCAGAGGTCATGGAAGACTTCACGACTCATGAAGGAGGTTTCCCGCCAAACTCCAGTAGCTTCAACAACCTTCCACGAGACCCCGACTCATGGGTCGTGAACAGTCCTATAGGTCATAGAGTAGGCTCATGACCAGTGCCAATGTAGTTGTCCTATTTCATTTTGGCTTTGTATTTCTAGTACTATATATAGTTTTTTAGGTCTTTTAACAAAACAAATAGTAAGACAATCATCGTGAGGGAGGGGAACGAAGATAAAAATACTTGTAAACATCTTTTGTGATTAATTCAAGTTTGCAATTTCATTGAGATTCCAAAATTTATTGATCATTTTTTGTTGCATAAGTTATTTAATTATGTGTTCTTCTCATATGATTTCTCATCAAATAACAAGGATGTGTGGCTAAGTCCACAACTAGGATTGTGGAAAATATGATGCACTAGCTAAGATAAAATCGGATTACTTACAATTTCTTGTATGGTGAATAGGATGTATTAGTTAACTTCTTCAAATTAACTGAATTTTAACAGAGGCCTATGTTAGAAATCGCCTAGTATCACCTGCCCGATCCAGGAGGTGACGAATAGGAAAAGAAGTAATTAACAAAGGTTGATTGATTATTTCTCAACTAATCAGGCTACTACGGGTTGTAGTTTTAGTCTGGGATAAAAAGTGAGGGTTAGTAACGTCACATCATAGAGACCGATCTAGTAATGTGATGAAATTTACCTAGATGCCCGATCAAGGATTTGGGAAAACTTAATTCACTGTCCTGCACCTACACACCAAACAAGAGTTGCGAATATAAAAAAACACTTAGCTGAGAAGTCATGGGAAACATGTTACCCTAGTTAGTTTCTCTATTGGTTACAAACAAATCTGCTATCATAGTTTATGATTTACTTTTATCGCAAATTCCCTCCTTTTATATTTTAGTTATTTTTATTTTCTCTTTTTCTGGGAGATATTAGATTATATCTAGTCAAGTTAATAAAAGTGTGTTAATCCAGGGTCTACCTTATTCATCGTAGGATCGATCCTAACCATGTTAGGTTTAAATACTTTAGTATGACCGCTTTAAAACCTCCTAAGTAGGGGTGTGTGCTAAGCGTAAGCTCGGAGTCAAGACATTTAATGGCACCGTTACCGGAAAATATGGCTAAACTTGATTAGCACATTGTATCTTGCTAGATTACTCTTTATCTTTTGTATGCTATGCCTTTTTGTGTCTTTGTGTCATTACAGGAATTAATTATAGCCAAGGATGACTCAGGTTGATCTTGACCGAGGGGATAATGAAGACGAACTTGAGGTTCCGCTAGAAGAAAGGTTGGGTGTCAACTCTTTGGGAGCAGTGTTGATTAATTTTAGTAGTGATGGCATCATAGACTATGAAGAGACCGTTAAGGCTCTAGAATTTCAGGGTCACCCCTGGAGGAAAACTAGGCTTGCCCACAAAGCCTTCAATTGAGTCACCACCAGAACTGGAGTTGAAGTACCCTCCCCCCTCCATTTGAAATATGTATTTTTGGGTCCTAACAGCACACTACCGGTTATAGTGGCATCAGATCTAATAGCCCAGCAGAAGCAGGCATTAGTAGCCATTTTGCGGCAATTCAAGAAGGCTATTGGATGGACACTTGTTGATATCATTGGCATCCCACCTGGAATATGTACTCACAAAATATAATTGGTAAAGGGGTACAAGCCTAGTATAGAACGCCAACTGCGGCTCAACTTACCTATGCAGGAAGTTGTGCCGAAAGAAATTATCAAATGGTTGAACGCTAGTGTAATATATCCTATAGCCAATAACGAATGGGTTAGCCCGGTCCAGTGTGTTCCAAAGAAGGGCGGTATCACGATAGTCCCTAATGCACGCAATGAGTTGATTCCTATGCGACTAATCACTGGATGGTGGGTCTGTATGGACTACCTCAAACTGAATGTTTCAACTGATATGGACCACTTCCCAATGTCGTTCATGGACCAAATGCTCGATGGATTGGCAGGCAAAGGCTAGTTTTGCTTTCTCGATGGTTATTCTTGATTTAATCAGATCTCTATTGCCTTAGGGGACCAAGAGAAAACTACATTCATATGCCCATATGACATCTTCCCATTCAGGAGGATGCCATTCGGGCTATGTAATGCACTAACAACATTCCAAAGATGTATGATATCCATCTTCTCCGACATAGTGGAAGACACAATTAAAGTGTTCATAGATGACTTCAGTGTGGTGTGTTGCTTCTTCAAAGATTGCTTAAAACATCTGTATATCATGCTGCAAAGGTGTGAAAAATGTCATCTTATGCTAAATTGGGAGAAATATCACTTTATGTTCAAGGAAGGCATAGTGCTAGTACACAGGATCTCTGGAAAAGGCATTGAGGTTGACAGAGCCAAGGTGGAGGTGATCGAGAGGCTTCCCCCACCTATATCTGTTAAAGGGGTGAGAAGCTTTCTAGGCCATGCAGGATTCTACAGGTATTTCATTAAGGACTTTTCAAAGATCGCACACCCGCTATGCAAGCTACTGGAAAAATGACTAAGTTCGTGTTTGATGATGCATGCCTCAAAGAGTTTGAGGGGTTGAAGCAGAAGTTGACATCAGCCCCTATCATCATCGCTCTAGACTGGTCTAAACCATTTGAAATCATATGTGATGCTAGTGGAATTACAGTGGGTGTGGTGTTGGGATAATGTCATGAGAAAATCTTGCATCCGATATACTACACCAGCAAAAGTCTAAATCTAGTACAGAAAAATTATACTGTCACAGAGCAAGAGTTGCTTGCAATCATCTTTGCTTTTGAAAAGTGTAGATCTTATATTTTGGGGACTAAGGTCATCATTCACACAAATCACTCGGCATTGAGATACCTGGTGTCAAAAAAGAATGTCAAGCAAAGATTGATTAGATGGATCCTTCTTCTCCAAGAGTTTGACTTTGAAGTGATCGATCGATAGGGGACAGAAAACCAGGTGGCGGACCATCTCTCCCAACTGGAAGAAGAGGCTATGGTTAATTTTGATGATGGATAAATATAGATGATTCGTTTCTTGATTAGCGAGTACTAGCGGCATCGCATGACTTAATACCCTAGTTTGTGGACTTTGCAAACTACATGGTTAGTGAGATCATGCCACCCGATATAAGTACTCACTAGCGTCGCAAGTTCATGTCAGATGTGCGGAAGTTTTTTTGAGATGATCTGTATTTGTTTCATATATGTGCTGATGGAATCATTCACCATTATGTTCCAGAGGTAGAAATGATGAGTATCGTAGAGGTGTGTCATTCATCACTGGTAGGTGGGCATCATAGTGGGGTGTGGACAATATACAAAATCTTGCAGTACAAATACTATTAGCCGACAATCCATCAAGATGCCCACAATTATGCAAAGGTGTGTGATAGATGCCAGAGAGAAGGGGTTATTTCCCGCAAATAGGAACTCCCTCTAAACCCCATATTTATAATTGATCTATTAGATGTACGGGGAATAGATTTTATGGGCCCATTTGTGAACTTGCATGGGAGAAAATACATCTTAGTTACTGTTGATTATGTGTCAAAGTGGGTGAAAGCAGTCGTGCTTCACAACAATGAAGGTAAAAGTGTGACAACATTCCTAAAGAAGAACATCTTCTCTAGGTTTGGTACCCCTCGAGCCATCATTAGTGATGGGGGATTGTACTTCTACAACTGGTTATTCAAAGTACTACTGGAAAAATATGGAGTGAAGAATCAAATAGAAACCCCTTATCATCCCCAGACTACTGGGCAAGTGGAGGTCTCAAATCGAGAGATTAAGCAGATATTATCCAAAACAGTGAATGCAAGCTAGACTAACTGGTCACGAAAGCTTGACGATGCACTATGGGCATACCAAACAACATTTAAAACACCTATCGGTAAGTCGCCATACCAACTGGTCTTTGGGAAAGCATGTCATCTACTAGTAGAGCTAGAGCACAAAGCTTTATAGGCACTTAAAAAGTTGAATCTGGATTGGAAGGAGGTCACCACCGCAAGGCTAAACCAACTTAATGAGGTTGATGAATTTTACCTTATGGCATATGAGAGTTCAGCCTTGTACAAACAACGTATGAAGCTACAACATGACTGACGCATTGAGAATCGCCAATTTGCATCTGGGGACATAGTATTGTTGTTCAACTCCCAATTGAGGCTTTTTCCTGGAAAGCTCAAATCCAAATGGACGGGATCATTCAAAATAGTACAGGTATTTAGTAATGGAGTCATTGACATAAAGAAACGAGATGGCTCTATATTCAATGTGAATGGTCAAAGAGTGAAGTTGTACCTAGGTAATAAAGAAGAAGTCAAAATAGTGAAAGAATGGACACTTGAGGATGTCTGAGTACTCAAGGTGGACTGAGTCATGCCGCGACAATAGATCAGGCGTTGCTTGGGAAGAAACCAAAGACGAAGAGAGGCTCTTAGGCGCCCATGTATTTTTTTTACCCCTGTTCTTTACATTTTACTCTTCTGCATTGAGGACAATGCATATTCTTATTTTGGTGTGTGGGTTGTTTACGGCCTCAATGAAGTCTAAGTAACCTAGGCCTATAACTACTCTAATTTTTAATATTCAAAGGGTTTTCTTGCCTGTGTTCTTTCCCTGTGGATTTTATTTTATATTGAACGGGCATATTTAGGATGTTTTAAGTAGCATGTGTAGTACATATCATTGATCTCCATGGCATAGTAATATTTTGTGGAAAAATAATACCCATAAATCTTTTTTTTGTCAGTCTATTAGTGACCATGCATGATTAGGCTATCCTTATAGTGTTTGTTCTGACAAGTGTGTGACTATAATAAAAAGCTTGATCTGATTAGTTGTGTAAGATATGTAAAACAAGTGCCATGAGCGAGTGAGCGTAATTGCATGATTCTCTATTGTACTGTAATTCAGAACTTGCCCTATTACTCAGGATTTAGACTTTAGGTTAGTCGGTTAGGAAAGGATCTTAGGCCATTGTTCTAATTGAGCCTACTTAGCTTAAATAACCAACCAAAATATTAATTATCCCTTCGTCCTTGTTTGAGCCTAACATCGACCCTATTCTTTGTAAACACCCAATAGTCTGAGCCTTAATAAATGATAAATCCCAGTTCAGCCCTGGTCTTTCCTTGAATACTGTGAACCTCAACTCTGGCTAAATGCCTAAGTTGAGGATGGCTACCCAACAAGTGGCCTTGGTTCGAAGGTTAGATATTGTGCACCTCAGCTTAGGCCAAAAGCCTAAGTTGAGGGTGGCTGGTATAAGGAGAAGTCATAAAATAAGGAAAAGGCTTAGTTATACAAAGAAGAAAAATAAGAAAAAAAGAGGTATGCAAGAAAAATGATTAATTTGCCAAAGTTTGAAATAGTGTACATGAATAAGGGCAAAGTGCTAAAAAGAAGAAAAACACACCCTTAAACAAGTGACAAATAGGAGAAGGGGAGAAGAAAAGAGAAGTGAAAGGTTGGTAGGGCGAAAGTGGTAAATAATGCAGTATCAAGGAGGGTCATAGTCACAACTTATCCAGATAATCATTCCAAAGCTCCCTGAGCCTACATTATAAGCTTGGAAAGTCCTAAAGTTATCCTAGCTCAACTGGTCGACAGGTCATAAGTCTAGAGTATAGGGGAAACAATATGGTATTAGGTACAGTAGTTGAATATCTTTTGTGAGAGTGAGTGTTTTGATACAGTCCCAATGAACTTAAACTGAAAAAATATCACCCAGAGTGTTGAGGGGACTTCCTTTTGTGAGGGCACTTGCATTGCATTGTTACACATCACTAATTTAGGGATATGTCATTTATTTATTATTATATGGCTCTTCATAATTGCACTACTAGTATTTAATAGTCTGCATCAATTCACTAGATAGCTAATTGATATGTGTTTCTAGGAGAATTGGGTATCTATGGAGGTTTTAATGGATTCTGTGTCATTGGATTGATTACTGTGTCTCTGTGCTGCTTAAGTAGATTGAGTCCGTCGCTTGAGGACAAGCAATAATTTTAAGTTGAGGGTGTTGATGTGTTTCTAAAATACAACACTTTTAATGCTCAAAACTTAGGATTTTGTGCATTCTCAAAGTGCTGTTAGTAGGTTTGATGTTTGTTTTTGTTTATTTTTGCAGGATTTCCATGTTGGCATGGTTCTGAGCTTGAATTGCAGTTTCTGCACCAAATGGGCAATTTATGAGACCCTCTATGGGTCGTGGGTCACTCTACGGGTCGTAGAGGGGGTCTCATTTATTCTTCCAGTAAGGGGTGCAAAAGTGAAGTCCACTCTACAATGCCAGAGCATGAGTTGTGGACTAACATACGAGTCGTAGAGTGTGTTCGTAAATTGAGGCAACTGAAAGTAAAGAGTCTTTAAAAGTGGCTCAGATGAGACCCTTCATGGGTCATGGAACACTTCACGACTCATAAAGGAGGTTTCGTGCCAAACTCCAGTAGCTTCTACAGCCTTCCACGAGACCCCGACTCATGGGTTGTTAACTGTTTACGGGCCGTAAAGTACTATAAATAGTTTAATAAATAGTTTGGCTTTGTATTTCTAGTACTATAAATAGTTTTTTTTAGGATTTTTAATAAAACAAACAGTTAGACAATCATCGTGAGAGAGAGGAACGAAGAGAAAAATACTTGTAAATATCTTTTATGATTAATTCAACTTTGCAATTTCATAGAGATTCCGGATTTTATTCATCAGTTCTTGTTGCGTAAGTTATTTAATTATGTGTTCTTCTTATATGATTTCTCATTAAATAACAAGGATGGTGGCTAAATCCACAACTAGAGTTGTGGGAACCATGACACACTAGCTAAGATAAAACCAGATTATTTGCAATTTCTTGATTGGTGAATAGGATGTATTAGTTAACTTCTTCAAATTAACTGAATTTTAATAGAGGTCTACGTTAGAAATCTCCTAGTATCACCTGACCGATCCAAGAGGTGACGAGTAGGAAAAAAAGTAATTAACAGAGGTTGATTGACTATTTCTCAACTAATCAGGCTACTAGGGTGTGAGACCCCGTGTTTCTCGTCTTTCATAATATGCATATTGTGGCATGTTGTATAAGGCATATATGAATCTGGA
>JBCEWC010017668.1:0-12373 GCA_038996855.1 Solanum aculeatissimum
TGTTTCCTTCTAAAGTTGAGCACTTGCATCTTGTCCATCTTCAAGTAGGCTTTAGTCTCTCTTGGTAGTTGACTGTTTGTTTGGAACACTTGAGGGCTGGTAATTTGCTGACTGTGTTTGGGTAATGAATCAACCACTTGATTGGCCTCTCTCATAACATGTTGGCATTTGAACTCTAGGATTTGAGTCCTAGAGTATTGAATCCTCTCCAGTTCCTTTTGGATCTTCCAGGGTGGATTAGCAGTGTGGTTGATCCAGGAGCTGAGCAGTTCAACATCATCTTCCATCAGGACTCTAGTGAATCCCAGCTGAACATACCATCTTATTCCAATGGCTTTTGCCTGAGCTTCAGCCTGCAGGTTAGTGCCAAATCCCAAGGGGCTTGCAAATGCAAGTAGAAGATCTCCATTGCTATCCCTCAGAACCCCCCAGCTCCTATAGCTCCAGGATTACCTAAGGAATTTCCATCAGTGTTAAGCTTGATCCAATGATGTTGTGGTCTTTTCCACTGCACTGGAGTAACATTGATCTCATGTTGATACCTTTCCACCATCATAGTGATATCTTTCCACCCATGAGGCCAGTCAATGTAGGGGTAAAAAGTCTTCATTAGCCTGAAAATATCCATGCTCACCATATATTTGACCTTGGCAATACTAGGTACTATACCATCATACTTAGCAAAACATCTACTTTTCCACAGATTCCAGCAGATGAACACTGGAGTAGCCTGTAACATCAGCTTGTGAGCTTCATTCAGATGCTTAGTATCCCACCACTTGCATATATTTTATCTCAGAGCATTCCCATCTATGTTAATGCTGAGAGAGGCTGCAAAGTGCTTCCAGATTTTCCTGGAAAAATTACCATTGAGCACGATATGGTCTATAGTATCTCTTCCAGGGTTAGAGCAGCAATGGCAATTGGATGGCTCATATCCAAAGGTGACCAACTTATCATTGGTAGGTAGAAAGGAGCATTTGAAAGGGATATGTTTGTGCCAGATTGACTTGTTAACTCTGGTCTCTTCCTTTGTCTCCCTAACCAGGTTCCAGGCTCAGGAAGTTGTAAATTCTCCATTGTTAGTTAAAGTCCATATTGGTTTGTCAGGAATACAACTGAGAGTCTGGATTGGAGTGTTGAGGATGATATCTATATATTGGTCAAGAATACCACTGAGAGCCAGATGGTGGAGCTACAATGACCCTTTACTGGCTCACTGTCCGTACAACTGCCCGTGAGGCAAGCCTTAGACAAGTTTTCAACGCAAACTCTTAGAGGACTTTCTGGACCACTTAACGAGGGGGTTCACGGGCTGTGTGGGTTCCCAGGGACCGTGTACTGGTCCGTGGAGCCACACTTGGCCCAAGAACCAACCCACATCCCCTGGACAACCCACTGCCCCACTTAACGGCCATCCACGCAGATCGTTTGAGGTCTCACGGGCCGTGGGGTGGTCCGTGAGCCATGACTTGGGTTATGGGGTGGGTACTGGCCACCCTAAGCTCACTGGACCATGTCACAGACCCCACATGGACCGTGGACCCTCACACGGTCCTTGGTCCTTGCCTTAGTCCATTTTCAGGGCCTATTTTCAACGTCTTTCGAATTTCAGGCAGTCTCACTATTTTGGCCATAACTTTCTCATACGAACTCCGAATGGAGTGAAACCAATTGTGTTGTGAATCTAACTCAAAGAGATTCAATTTGATATGTAGCATCCCAAACGGTTCAACCCACATCAAAAGTTATGTCTCTTCAAAGCTCACTGTCCAAACGGCCTCTCTAGGCCACCAAATGATCCATTTTGAGTTCGACCACTTAAACTCAACCCGTGGCTACCAAACCTAAACCATGACCAGTGTAACATCATACAAGACCAACAATAAGGAGTTTTTGAAAATATTTGGGTCGTTACACTAGAGCGAAACCAAATACTTTATTTAGGTACATTTGCCTAGATTGATCTGATATTTATAGCGTATTGGGTCCACTATCAGACTACCTTGTGTCTAATTGGCTTATGGACTAAATGAAAATCATCCATTTATTTGATAAAATTGAAAACTATGTATGTCACGTTTTACGTACTATTGCCCTTCGGGTTTGAAATTTTTATTATTATTTGTAGTTTAGTTTATTTTATTATAAATAAATAGTTTAGAGTTGTACCCGTGCTTGAGAATTATTTTTGTTTGTATACCTTTTTCCTTCATGTTGTATCCTTATTCATTTTATTTGTATAATTTGCATAATGTATTTTTGGGAGGCTATAGGACATACAAACGACATACAAAGTCTTCAATAGTTAGGTTTACCTTTGGCTTAAAAGGTCACATGTATGTTAGGATGTATTATACATTATTTGTTTGTGTAAATATTACATAATTTGTTTTATTCATTTTTATTTGATTTCGTGTAAATACATGTACTTTGCTTGAAATGTGATTTTTGCCAATTATAATATGTTTGAACTATGATTAACCTGATTCCCACTTCAATGGGATATGTAGGCTCCATAATGGCTGGGACATATTCCCCGTAAGTTTTCCTATTCATCACAATAAAATGAGGGAAGTTTTTTTAGAATGACTCTAAAAAAAAGAAAAAAAGATTTTCGCAGATTTTGTGTATAGTTTAATTTTTGTATATGAGTTTATATTCAATAAATGTCTTTCACTTTATTTATTTTACGTTCTTTATCAAGAAAAAGTGTTCGGTACTTTTTATTAATGTAAATAGTTTGTTCTTAAATATACTCATTGATTTTTTCATTTATTTTATTTTTCTTTCAAAACATACTTTTATTTTTTTCATGATATGCATTTTATACCATATCCATAAGAACTACGCGAGTCTGATTCTCACCATCTGGTGTGATACGTAGGTAGTCCTTCTCGGGTTCGACTTCACAAAAATACAAGTGAATATTTTATTTTGTAAATATTTTACTTTTCATGCAATAGATTATTTTTTAATTTTTGTGACCCTTTTCTTTTATAAATAAATTGTACTATTTTTCAAAGGCATCTTTTATACCATATCTTCACGAACTGTGCGTACCTGATTCTCACCTCGATGAGATACGTAGGTAGCCCTTCTTGGGTTCGGTGCTCCTTTTTCAATTAAAAAAATAAATTGTGCATATATTTTATATCATATCTGCACGAACTACGCGTGACTGATTCTCATTTCGATGAGATACGTAGGCAACCCTTCTTGGGTTCGGTGCTCCTTTTTCATTTTCAATTCTTAAAAAAAAGAAAAATTCAAATTGTATCATATTTTATACCATATCTTCATGAACTACGTGTACTTGATTCTCATTTCCATGAGATACTGAGGCAACCCTTCTTGGGTTCGGTGCATTTTTTTATTTTTTTAAAAATAAAAATAAATATATATTTTATACCATTTATTCACGAACTACGCGTACTTGATTCTCATTTCGACGAGATACGTAGGCAACCTTTCTTGGGTTCGGTATTCATTTTTCAAGACATCAAAAAATAATTGTGTACATATTTTTTTAAAAGTCATATCTTCAACTCAATTGGGACCATTAAGGTTAGAAGCATGTAAATATTTGACAAGATAAAAATAATTGATTTTGTGGTAAATTATAGATTCTTTTGGTACCTCTCATTATATTTTTGTGATGCTTGAAATCTCTCTTTCACGCATTCAAGATAAGAATAAAATCAACCTCATAGTTTCAAGTGCATTGTGTGGTGAATTTTAGATCAAAATTCAATTGCATCGCATGGTTGATCTAGAACTTGGCCTGAATGTTTGTTGAGGTAAAATCCTGAGTAATGTTTGGTTTAAGAAAGGATCGTAGGCCTTATTTGATCCGATTATGCCTTTCAAAGCCTACCAAATTACATTAATCTTTAGTTTTCCCCACCTTGAGCCTGAAGCTTTTTCTTTGGACAACCACATTTTAGCCATTACCCTTTTGAGGGCTTACATGCACTATCCCTCTCTTGGCCCAACCTTCTTGAGCGCACAAAACAATGTGCAAATGATGAGAAAAGATCCAAATTTGGAATTGCTACAGCCAAAAGATGCAAAGCCTCAAAGTTAAGGAAACAAAGACGACTTCTAGAGACAAAAAAGAAAAAAAAAGAGAAAAAAAAGAAAAAGAAAAGAATAGAAAAAAAGGAATGTTAGAAGAATAAGAAAAGACAAAAATACTCCTACAAGGTCAAGGAAAGGCAAGAAGAAAATGGCTCTAACAAAAGAGAAACACTTCAAAAAGGGGGATAAATGAGAAAAATTCCAAACGAGTAATGTTTCTATGAAGTCGAAACAATAAGGAAGGGACAACAAAAGAGGATTAAGCGTCAAATGCGTATCATTCGTTAAAAATTCAAATTCAGTGTGACGCTCAAGGAGGTATTAAGTCACTTTTATCCCAAATAAATACCCTACCCGTCCCTAAGCCTACATTACAAACCAACAACAAGTCCTACATGATCTCATTTCAAATATTCTCACATTAATGGAGACTTACATAAAGTCCAAGCATATGGTATTATTGCTTCCCTAGCACACACAAGTGTACGTGGTCAACCCAAGTAATACAATGACTCTTTTTAGAAGCCGAATGTCGAACCCAAGGGACTTAAATTAGATTTCAGTTATAAAACAAAGAGAATTATGCTATGTGTGTCTTTTTTTTTGAGAAAATGATGAAAAATTGTTGTTGCTATTAAATTAAACTTTTGACAAATGATCTTAAGAGAATTATCAATTTGAGAGAAATTCTAGGACTGTAACCATTTTGACACCTATTCTGGTCTCAATGCTTATGATTACTTTTGGATTTCCTAATTACTGATTCACAGGGTTTAAATTACCTAAGTAGGGTTACATGCCTCTACTGGCCTACTTTCATTGACAACCTAACTACATTGTTGAGAGGGAATAAACATGATCAATGAAAATGATTTAATGTTTTCTTCCTGTATATGAATCAAACTAGGTGTATGGGTATGTGTCACAAGTCTCCCATACACGAATCACCTAGTTTCCTAGGCAAACAAGCTCCTTTACCCTTGTGTTCTATCCACTCCAACATCTCTCGAATCTAGAGTGGACAACAAATTTATCCCATGGTTGACCAGACTATAAAATATAGATGCAAGAGATATAGGAGTAATTGCAAGAAAACCCATTCATAAATCATAAACAATAAGGTCTAGGACATTGTCTAGGGATACAATCCCAAACTATGGGAAGATTAACCGCTCATGATTGTTCTTAAAAAAAATAAATGTCTAACAAACATTCAAGAATGAAATTAACGAAGAAAATTTAACAACAATTAACCCTAGAATAAAGTTGTTCATCCTATGCTCGTTCCCCTCAAATCCAGCTAATAAAAATATATATTAAAACTGTATTTAGTCTAAAAATCCCGTTTCTTGATTTATGCCCTGGCATCATCAAAGTCCGCGATGCAAACTTTAAATCCCGATCTGTATTTTTGTAAATTTTGCTGACTCTGCCAATTTCTCCTTTTCTGCTCTCAAGTTCACGACACAGACTTATGCTCTTTCTGTACTTCACACCTTTTTCTTTATTTTCAACTTGGTTAGCCTCTTGCCCTGGTCCACGATGCGAACTTTGCTACTTTTCTTGGACTGGTTGATTTCTTTACTCTGTTGTGCGATTGTATCCTTTCTCAATATCCGGCTATGAACCCAGGCATGTATACCTGCTTAAAACCTGCAACAATTACAACCAAAAAGCGCTCGGCCAAGGATTAGCAAAGTAAAGGAGAATTATGCTAAAAACACATAAACTATATGGATTTATCCTTTGACTAGGCTCTGTACATGGGAAAGTTTGCTAATTGGGTATATAAATATGCCTAAGATCACCACCCCACACTTAGAGCTTTGTTCGTCCTCAGACAAATCAAGACATATGATGTGACCATTAGGTAGTACGTAAAGGATCTATATTACACATGGATTTGCTCAATTGCACTGTGATTCCCTTTTGAGCACTCAAATGGAACCACATAAAACCTTGCAGTCATGATACATGCGAACTCTCGTAGAACTTTTTTTTTGAGCTACTCTAATTATCAACCCTTCGAAAATCATGTACCCTCACCAGAAGAATTACCCATGTACACACCACACAAGACTCTGTTAAGAGTTTTTAATGGGTACAGTATCAACTATCACTCTCTCAACAGGTGTCTCATGTTACTTCTAATTCCCATGGGTTTGCCTTTAATGTGCTGCCTCACTAGAATCAAAACCTAACTTCAAAGATCACGTAGGTCTTTTATTTGGTTGTAATGTAGGCTAATGGTCAGTAGGTAATGACTCTAGGAATATGATTCAGTGGCTTAACTCCTAAATGCTTTTAGCCTATATTACTTTCACTTTCAAGCACTCTTTCTCTAACTTATGCATCATCTCTATTATTCCACCTCCCATTTAATGTAACACCACACCCTATCTGACATATGAATTAAAAGAAATATATATATATATTTTCATAGGATGCCCCAAATTACGACAGGTCCACGATGCAGACAGGTCGCAGACCCTTACTATTTTGGGGTCCCTAATTTTTAGAACTTTGTTTTCTTTTCTCTACCAGAACATGTCCTAGGGGTATCTTTCTAAGCTTACTTCCCTCCATTTTTTTTCGTGCTAAAGCACTTAGGATTTTGGGATCAACAACACTGTTTAAAAATAAAAAGGGGATTAAACTTCGAATATGGTTATCCAAAGAAAAAGCTAAGGCTCAACAGGGATGACTAGGGATGACTATGTCAAGGGAGGTCAAAATATAGTTTAATCATAGGCTGCCAAAGAAATTCCTAGATTCTATCCTTTAAGTCCTATTCCTATCTAGGTTTGTCGACATACCGGGCAAGTTCTGACAACTATTGCAACATGTACTCACAAGAATGCTTACCTGCACATGGCACACTTTCCTCAAAAGATTTCTAATAGATTCACCATCACATCATTCTACAGAATTTGATATTAAGCATGCATTCACAAGTACCAAAATTTAGATGCGAGCCATTCAAAGTTTTCAATTTCAATTATCTCCAACCCAAACCCATTACTCAATATTTCCTCTTTACTTCTACCGACACTTTACGTAGGACTCATACATGATGAATGCCCTTAGGAGGTCGTCATCCATCCATCATAGGTTTCCGGCACTCACATATGACTAAGTCCTAGACATCCACAACACCAAACAATCAACATAAAAATACTCAACCATGCAACATTCATATTAACATTTACAAGACATAACATAACACCATGTAGTTAGTTACAACCCAATCGAACTAAAGTGATATCCAAACTAAAACAACATAAAAAAAATGCATAGTCTGAATTTATACAAGGCCAAATAGAATGAAATAAAGCATAAAGATAGAAATACTCCCACCTCACACTTAAACAAAGCACTACCCTCAGTGCTGAACCATATGTAACCTATGGGAATGGGAGCAAGATGCCCAATCCTCCATGATAGTTGATGGGAGTCCAGGGGTACCTTCCGCATTCAGGGGTGGCTCATCCATCTCTGCCTCATCCTCATCTACATATGAAGCTTTCCTAGCATCCTCCAGATCCATGGGCACATCAGCCTCTATGGGATAGGAAAATCTAGGCCCAATACCTAAAACCGTATTAGCATGGTCATTCAGGGGGTACTGGACCTCCATAGTAATGAGCTTAGCGGCAGTAGAAGGTCTGCCACCAGGATGCTGGTGTAATATCTCCAACCTATACATCTTGGCCATAATGAGATCATCTCTGTGTGCCCTCTCAACTGTGATCAAAACAAGGACCATAGCCACATCGGGCCACTTGATGTTAGTGACACAATGAGGTGGGGCCTCGATCTGTGGGAAATAGTCTAAGGGATCCTCTGGTACAACTTCATTCCTGCATAATTTAGTTATAATACCACCAAATGCATACCTTCGGGCTCGGTGCACGCGAGCCTTCTGCATGAAGAATTTATAGATGGCTGTGATATCCAGCTTCACTCCAATCTTAAAAGCATAGGCCAAATACACACTGTCCCTTGTGATCTCGGTGAAGTGCAAGCCCGGGAATATAACATGCATGATGATTTTGATCTACACCCGGGCTTCCTTGTTTATATGGGCAAAAGGGAAAGATTAGTGGTACCTCTTATATCCATGACAAATCTATTTAGCAGTAGATTAGGGGCCCATCAAAGTGTGTCGAATGGCCTGATAGGGGGGCAGATTTGCATCCGGTGAATATTGCCGATGAGGCATTGATGGTCCCTAAAATCCCATTAATAGCAAAAAGGGTGATGTTGACTATCACGCCTCTCACTGTGGCCACCTGGGACCTTTCCTCAATCTTCATATTATCATAGAACTCCCTAACCATACTCAGGTTGCATGGTAGGGTGTTCCCAAATAGGAAACCTAGTCGATACTCCATGCACCTATTGTACATGCTAGGGAAGTCCTAGGTCAAGCTGTCGGCATCGATAGGGATGTTGGAGAAGTATTTGGTCTCATTATGCACCCGGTACCATCCCTTCCCTTCCCAGTCCACTGCCCTAATCCCAAAATGAGAGGTTTTCCCTCGAGGATGAGGTGGAGCCTTGGGTACTTTTATGACCCCTATAGTGTTCCTCCTACTGCTTGAGGCATTCTCTTTTCCTGTTTTGTGTGTTCTTGATGCCATGAGTTTCCTGAACAAACCACAAAAGAGCCATTAAATCATATCTGACACATTGCCCCTACACTAAGGGTCAACTCGACAGCACTACCCCATACTTGGTTCAAACTAGGGGGTGAGAGGGTGCTCAGACTTCCCCAACCAACACCGAGTTCTCATTACTCCAACATAGAAACAACATCCAATTACCATAGCACGTGAGGTGCTACAAGGAACACATACCCCACACTTAGTTCCTGATCACAACAACTCCGTAGAATCACAATGCAACTCCCTTTCAACACCCATACAATCACACCCTTGTAAATTAACCGATAGGAAAGTAGAAATAACATGGGGTAGCATTATGGAATATAGACAACAAGAATATACCCCATTCATGGATTATCAAGACCAACTCGAAGGACAAACAGAGAAGAATCACCAATATTGGGGAACAATCACCACAAAGAACAATTTAAACTCAATTATGCCTCAATATTTTGCCTAGGGGTTAAACCACACTTTTCATTCACAATTTCAACCCAATCCCATATGTAAGCACCAAAATCCACAACCTACATCAAGTAACAAAAGTAGTTGCCACTCTAGAGAAGTACTAGCAAGAATGGACACTCATGGAAAAATCATACACCATATCCAAGAAAGTCTTAAGAAAGAGAGTGAAGAACACATACCTTGGATGATGAAGTGCAAGAGATACGAAGTATAACCCTTGGAAAATGGTAGTGCATCACAGATTTGTTTGAAGTTGGGTGAAAAAGTGAGGAATGTTTTAGAGAAATAGTGATATTAGGCAGTGAAAATCGCAAATGAGAGGGTTAAAAATCACGCGGGGGGGGGGGGGTGTTTCAACAAGGGGAAGTGGGCTGGGTCGATTAAGAAAAACTGCCTAAAACTATACAGGTCCGCGATGAAAATAGGTGATAGACTTATACTTGTTATTTTCCCTTTTTACATAATTTTCTGACTTACCCGATGCACTGCTCCGCGTCACGGACCTGTCACCCACTTTTCTGGATAAGAAAAATTTTTGAGGTCCAAGTTATAAAATAATTCACGGACACCTGAATATGCTATAAAATAATGAAATAAGTTAACCCAACCAAGACAAATCCAAAAATACCTTCATAATCATGGGAATTAAATATGATAAAATTTTCACATAAACTGTGCAGGTCCATGATGTGGACAGGTCACAGACCAACACTTTGTGTGAAACTACACTTTTTAATGGTTTTTTAAATGCAGAAAATAATAAGACTAGTGTTACCACACCATGGGTTGCGTCCCGTGCAGCGCCTGATTTACCATTGTAGTATGACTCAACAAGTCTGCTATTCATCATTGACTAACTTAATGGCCTCCTCTTCACGGTTAGTGTCAACACCGTAGTAGTGTTTGATCCTCTGACTGTTCACCAAGAAACATTGACTCACAGTCTCATCACAGAGTTTGACTGCGCCATGTGGAAGCATACTCACCATGGTGTATGGTCCACTCCACTTGGACCTCAACTTCCCTGGAAAAAGTTTAAGATGAGAGTTAAAGAGAAGTACCTTTTGCCTAAGCTCAAAGGTACGCTTGATGATGTGCCTGTCATGCTATTTTTTCATCTTCTCCTTGTAGAGTTTGGCATTTTCATATGCATAGAGTCAATTCATCCAACTCCTCCAATTGTTCCAGGCACTTCCACCCTATGAGCTCTAGATTGAGATTGAGCTTTTTGATAGCCCAATACGCTTGATGTTCCAACTCGACAAAGAGGTGACACTCCTTCCCATAAACCATCTTGTATGAAGATATGCCAATAAGAGTTTTATAGGCTGTCCTATAATCCTACAAGGACTCATCTAACCTCATAGCCTAATCTTTTCTAGTAGCATTAACCATTTTCTGCAGGATTTGCTTTACCTCATGATTTGACACCTTCACTTGTCCGCTCGTCTGTGGGTGATATGTTGTGGCCACCTTTTGCTTGACCCCATACTTATCCAACAAGTTCTTTACAATCTGATTTATGAAATGTGCCCCTCCATCACTTATGATTGCTCTTAGAGTATGAAATCTTGTGAAGATATGCTTCTTTAAGAATTTACTCACCACTTTGGAGTCATTTGTAGCCAGAGCTACTACCTCAACCCACTTGGACACGTAGTCAACTGCCATAAGAATGTATTGGTTGGCAAAAGAGGGTGGGAATGGACCCATGAAATACATCCCTCAAACATCAAAGATTTCCACTTCCAATATGCTGTTGAAAGACATGTCATACCTCTTGGATATGGTTTTTATCCTCTGGAATGCATCACACTTTCTCATATAGTCGACAACATCTTTGAATAGAGTAGGCCAGAAGAATCCAGACTACAAAACCTTATGAGCTATCCTCTTCCATCCATGATCCCTCCATATGGTGAGGCATGACATCGTTCAAGCACTTGACGCGTCTCCACTTCAGGTACACACCTTCTCACTATTTTATTGGTGCTCTGCTTAAAGTGGTTTGGCTTATCCTAGATGTAGGATTTAGCATCGTGAGCCAATCTCTTCTTTTGCTGATTATTTGCCTTGGGTGGAAATAACCCACTCACCAGGTAATTGATAATATCTGCATACCACAGTAATTCCTCAACCCCTAATGCTAAGATTTGCTTATCGAAGAACTCTTCCTTGATCTGACCTTGCTCCCCAATATGTGCATTGTCCTCTAACCTGGATAATTTATCTGCAATTTAGTTCTCACAACCTTTCTGGTCTTTTATCTCGATGTCAAACTCTTGTAACAAAAGGATCCACCTGATTAGTATGGGTTTGGTGTATTTCTTATTGAACAAGTATCTTAAAGCTGCATGATTGGTGAATACTATGACCTTGATACCTACCAAATAAGACCTAAACTTATCCGACCTTGATACCTACCAAATAAGACCTGAACTTATCAAAAACATACACTAATGCCAATATCTCTTTCTCTGTAGAAGTATAATTGCACTTTGTTGGGTACAGTGTCTTACTGGAATAGTATATAGAATAAAATAGTTTGTCCTTCCGATGACCTAGAACTGCACCTACTACCGTGTCACTTGTATCACACATCATCTCAAAGGGAAGCTTCCAATTAGAAGTATTTAAAATGGGCGCTTCAACCAACTGCTTCTTCAGAGTCTCAAAAGTCTGCAAACATGTAACATCAAAGTTAAATTGTACATCAAAGTCCTTAATGAATTTGCGGTAAAACCTTACATGCCCCAGAAAACTTCGAACCTCTTTGACTGATATGGGCGGAGGTAGCTTTTTGATCACTTCTATTTTAGCTCTGTCGACCTCCAAGCCTTTCTTGGACACCTTATGTCCCAAGACTATCCCTTTCTTTACTAGGAAATGGCACTTTTCCTAGTTAAGGACGAGATTGGTCTCCTCACATTGGGCCAACACTTTGTCCAAGTTCCACAAGAATACCTCAAATAATTCCCTAAACAAAGAGAAGTCATCCATGAAAACTTCCACAAAGTCTTTTGTAACACTTCGTAATTTCCACGTGCTAGTACCATTTATAGAACACTTGATGCAGTCTTCCGATATAGGTGGTGGACTAAACTTTTCATATGAATGGGAGTAGTTTGAATTGGGTCGGAGGTGACGCAATGTCCCAC
>JBCEWC010017669.1:0-12373 GCA_038996855.1 Solanum aculeatissimum
TTAAACTCAACCCGTGGCCACCAAAACTCAACCATGGCTTGTAGTACATCATAGAATTCTAACCATAAGTAGATTTTGAAAAATTTTGGGTTGTTACACTATGAGTATGATAACATCCACATATAGGAGAAGAAATACAACAGAGTATGTGCCATGGAGAATGAACAGAGAAGGATCTGATTGTGAGCATACAAAACCAATAGAAGCAATAAAGTTCTTGAACTCTATATACCATGCACGAGGAGCTTGATGAAGTCCATAAATTGCTTTGTGAAGTTTGCACACATGGTCAGGAAAGTTTTTATCAATGAACCTAGGTGGTTGATCCATATAAACCACTTCATCCAGAGTTTCTTGAAGGAAATCATTATTAACATCGAGTTAATAGAGAGTCTAGTTACAGTACACAACAAATGTCAGTAGGAGACAAATTGTAGTTGGCTTGACCACCGGGCTGAAAGTAGAAGTAAAGTTAATGCCTGGTCGTTGATGAAAACCCTTGGCTACCAATCTTTCTTTGTATCTATCTATTGATCCATCTTATTTATGTTTGATTCAAAAAACCCACTTGCACCCAATTACATTTTGTGCTTGGAATTTAGGAACTAAACTCCAAGTCTTGTTTTTAATAAGAGTAGTGATCTCTTCACACATTGCTTCATGCCAAGTAGCATGTTGAACTGCCTGTTTGTAAGTTCGGGGAACCACTGTTGTGTTTGTAGAAACAACTAAAATAGAGTAGTCCATAGGCTTCTTAGGCTTAAAAATATTATGCTGAAAGGGAGTACCCATACAAGTAGGTGGTTGAGGGGGAGTAGAACTTACCTGTTGCAAAGGTGAGGCCGGAGCATCTTCACTCAAGGCAGGAACAGTCGCAGAGGATGAGGGGCTAGTCTCTTCATCATGGTTACTAGAAGGAGATGTGGAACGGGAATATGGTTGCAATGAGGATGAAGAAGATGATGGTGGTGTATTTTCCATCGGTAAAGCATGAGTTACCATGGGCACTGATGGAATATCCATTAGATGCATGGGAGGAGATATTATTTTAGGAGGACATGGATGGTTGGCGGGTGAGTTATCAAGCCAGGAATGTATTTCTTATGGTGTAACCTGAGGTAGCCCATGAGGAATAGATGCAAAAGGAAAACTATTTTCTTGGAATATTACATGACGAGAGAGAAATATTTTACAAGCAGATGGATCGAGGCATTGGTAACAATGGTAGATGATCGAGCAACTAAGAAAGACACAAGGGCGAGATTTTGGTTTCAATTTATGGTTATTATAAGGTTTTAACCAAGGATTCATAAGCAACCAAAGGTACGAAGTGAGGAATAATTGGGGTTTACATGAAAGAGGACTTCAAAAGGAGACTTTCCTTGAAGGATAGCTGTGGGCATACTGTTGATTAGGTACATGACAGTCTGACAAGCAGAAGACCAGTATTGAAGAGGCATAGAGGTATGATGTAGTAAAGTTAAAGATGTCTCCATTATATGTCTATGGCGACGTTCCGCAGTACCAACTCGTGGGGTAAGGGGGTGAAAATAGATGTTGGATGCCCATGTTAGCCAGATTCTTAGTTAAGCCTTCATACTCACCACCACCATCTGAATATACAGTAAGAATTTTGGAGTTAAAATACCTTTCGACCAAGAGTTTGAATTTAGTGAATATGGCAGTTACATCAGATTTGTGCTTGAGTGGGAAAAGCCATATATATTTTGTAAAATGGTCAACAAATATGACATAAAAGCGAGTACCATTATGAGAAGGAACGGGAGATGATCCCCAAACATCAATATATAAAAGTTCTAATGGACGGAAGCTGGTTAGAGTGGATGTAGAAAATGGTAAACGATGACTTTTATTGCAAAGACAAGAATTACAGTACTCTTGAGAGGAGAAAGAAACAGGTAACTTATCTAGAAACAATAGAATTAAGAACTTTAAGATGTGGATGACCAAGCTGATGATGCCAAAGTGTACGAGATGAGGGATTTGTAGCAGTGGTGAAGTAGGTAGTTGGAGTTGGAGAAGTGCCAGTCCACTCATAAATACGCGTCCTATTCGGGCCTTGAGCAAGAGGTGCTCGCGTTCTCAAATCCTTCACAACAAAGAAAGTAGGGAAAAATTCAATAGAAATTTTATTTTGCTCACAAAACATAGGAATAGAAATAAGATTGCAATGAATGGTTGGAGCGCATAAAACATCTTTTAGAAAAAAGGTACGACAGAGAGTGGAGAGAGTAGTATGGCCTGTGTGGGTTATTTTAATACCATTACCATCACCAACTATAACATCATTCGTTCCTATGTACTCAGAGTAAGCCTGTAGATTCTGAGTATTTGAGGTAATGTGATGTGATGCACCAGTATCCATGACCCAATTTGGATTGATTGATGTAGCAATGAATGAAAAATTAGCCTGTGGCTCATTTATATTGTGACTCCGAGAGCGGCACACACGAGCAATGTGTCTATATTTGTCACACAATTGGCATTGAACTCGAGTTCTGTTGTTGGAGTTTCGAGAGCGCCAATTATTATTGGAATTCCGCTGATTGTTGTTTCTGCTTAAATTGGGATTGTTTTGAGGGCCTGACCAGTTGCCACCAGATTGGTTATTTCTATTGTTATTCTGGTGATGTCGATCAACTTGTGTTGATCGCTGATTAAACTGAGCAGTAAGAGAAGCAGTAACGGGTGGCATCTCAGGCTTGGGTGTGTGAAAAAGGAACAATTCTAGACTATTGATCTTTTCAAAAAGCTCTTCCTAGGTGATGGTATTTTCACGGGCACAAATAGTAGAGCTAAAGGCATCATATTCTGTTCCAAGGCCACTGAGCACTTTGATGATAAGTTTATCATTGTTAATGGG
Organism: Solanum aculeatissimum; assembly: GCA_038996855.1. Classification (NCBI taxonomy): domain Eukaryota; kingdom Viridiplantae; phylum Streptophyta; class Magnoliopsida; order Solanales; family Solanaceae; genus Solanum; species Solanum aculeatissimum. Next base: position 2,885 of record JBCEWC010017669.1, read on the forward strand.
AGAGCCAGCAATGGAAAATTCTTCTGAGATGGCTCGAATCTCATTAAGATATTGAGCAATGGACTTGGTTCCCTTTGTAAGGCGGTAGAGAGAGTCTTGAAGACTATAAATACGAGTTTGACTTTTGTTGGCATATTGTTATGCTAATTTTGTCCAAGCAATGCGCGCAGAAGATGCAGAGGCAATTAGAGGGGCTATGGCAGGATCAACAGACGTCATAAGAGCATGGCGAAGAAGGCCATCTTATTTCCTCCATGATTGATAGATTGGATCAATTGGAGATGGATAAGGAAAGGTACCATCAATGTAGGAAAGTAGATCATAACCAAGGCAAAGAGCATCGAATTGAGCCTTCCAGGTTCCATAATTAGTGCTGCCAGCAAGCCGTATAGGCAGTTGGGTTGGTTGATTGATTTAAACAAGTTGACCAAATGGATTTATGACTATTTGAGAATGGGAGATACCTGAGGTTTGAATACCAGTGGTAGGATTGGCTGAAGTTGGCACAGCCGTAGTATTTGTGTTCAAGTTGTTGGACATGGTGGACTAACAAGAAGGAGAGAATAGGATCAAAAACTCATTAGACCATGAATGGATCTGATACCATAAAGTGACAGAAGGATTCTGCAAAAAGTTGTGTTTGTTTATTATATTGATTATCTTTAAATACATAAGGATGAGCTGAGATTGCTACAATACAAAGGAAACTAATTAACAAAGGATCAGAAGATTACAAAAGTTAAGGAATATTGACAAGATAAGGAAGATCTAAAGATTACATAATCCATATCTAAAAGATTACACAATCAGAAAATATAAAGGGAAGATATCGCCAGGATTATCTTTCCTTCTTAGGAGATTTGAGTATCAACAACTATACCACTTTTAGGACAAAGGTGAAGAAAAAACTCAAAAGTTTAACTACAACTTTAAAAAGAATAGATATGAGGAAGTATTAGTTGTAATAAAAGTTGATGATCAACTTGTCTTATCTGTTATCAGATACTAAGAGAAGTTGTAATTAGTTGAAGAAGCTTGAAGCTAAACTAATAATAATTGAAAACTAAAATTAATAAACATAGAAGGGTGATTAAGTTGGAATTAAATGCTTGGTAAAATTTTCTTCCATTTAAGCACACTCAACTTAAAACTTGATAGACTTCCTTCATAAATGCAATTGAAGATGACCTCCATATGAAAATTTTACACAATCACTATATATAAAACACCCAATTCCTGCTAAATACTTAATTTTCTTTTGCAAATACATGCACAGTAGGCAACACTTTTTGTAGTCTATCGATAACACTAACAAAAATAAAGAAACTATGAAAAGTGAAAAAATAAAAAATTGCAAATCTTTAGGTGTCACACCAATTCTGAAACTAGCATGCACAACTAATGCTAAGAAAATAAATAGAAGAAAGATAGTATTTAACAAGAATAATGAAATTCCGGAAGTTGAATTTTATTATTGTTATTGCTGGCCTGTTGTTGTGAAGCAAAACATGCTACAGTGTTACACTGCGTATTAGTTCTACATCATTTGGTATAAGTCTGTGAAAATTGATAGGAATGTAACTGCACCAAGTTTCACTTTTCATCACATCTTCTGGTCCAATTTAAGTGCTCTATTTTTCTTTTTAGTATATCATGTGATTAACCTTTTTCAAGTACAATATTCTATAAATCTAATTTAAGACCACACTATTCAGAAGTATCACTTTATTTGTTAAAAATATATCTACTTTATATTCAACATGACTCTTTGGCACAAAAATTATAATTTGAATAGTCTCAACATCTCAATAGAAGTTTGATGTCATACTTCATAATAGAAAAAGGATCTAAAAATTTAATTATATTGTATTAGCTCCATCCAATACACATAATCTCTAAATAAAAGAATCTCACCTTACCTCTATTCGTAAAGCACCCAATAGTTGCTTTAATTTGCCGACAATAAGAGTAAAAATAAAATATGTCTACACAGACAAAGTAAACTCCACAGTTAATCGAAATTAACCATAAAGTGGGTGAAAAAAGTGGAGGGCACGAGAAAAATGCAATCTAGGAAAAGAACAAATTCAAAGCAGCAAGTATAATCAGACTCGAAATTAAAAGTAGACATCATTTAGAGAAAAATCAATCACCCTCATCAATTTAAATTAGAATTTTTTTAAAGCTTAATCAATCAAAATATAATGAATTAATTTTTCAAGGCAAGCAAGAAATTTCCAAAATTAATATTTTTTATATAACAAACCCTAAAGTGTTTACTATAAGGAAAAAGACAATAATCAAATGCAGACCAAGAAAATAAGAATAAAAAAAACAAATTTCTTCTTAGATTTGGAGAAAAGACGAAATTCCCCCCCCCCCCCTCCCTTTTTTCCTATATACAAAATTCACTGGATAAGCGCCACAAATCAAAAAATCACAACAATAAATTTATTTTGAAAGTCAATAAAATTTAAGTACTAAGACAGAGAGATCGTCAAGCAATGTAAATAGTAAAACTTTATTATTCTTCAAGAATCCCTATTTTTTTGTCGTAAAAAGGGAAAAAGTTGCTACATCTTTTTTTTTCCTTTTAAAATTATTTCTACAACGATAAAAAATGAACACTACAAATTGTTGGGCTAATAGATATATAATTTTGTTTATTTGTTTCATCTCTTCACCTCAAATTTTTGGATCCGACAAAGACCCAAAAACAAAAAAATTTTATGGTTCAAAAGAAAATTCTACAAATTTTATAATTCAATTTCGTATACAACTCACAATTAAAAAAAACTAACAGTATTCATAGATAATAGAATAGAATACTTTATAGAGCAACACTGTACACTCAAAAAAAGAAGCAGAGAAGTTATAGTTTAAAGTTGCTCTTTTCTTTTTGGCATATACACATACGTAGAAAAGAGCCACTTGACTGTAAGGAAAGGGGTCCTTGGGCCACTTGAGTAAAAGAGAATAAATAGATAGAGCACAGATCAAATTCAAAAACGGAAAAAATGGAAAAATTAAAAAAAGAAGAAGAAAAAGAAGAATGACTCTTACTTTTAATGCACTGTTGAGTAAGGCTGGCAACGGAACCGGAAGGTACCAATTTTGGTATGATTCCGGTCTGATTCCGTCCCAGTCCAGTATCATTTTCGGCTCTGGTCCAATATAAAGGGCACTGATAGGAGTAACAGGAAGGGAAGAGACTTTTGTGTCGGTAATTATCAATTTTGTAATACCGGTACCATTGGTATCCGGTCTAGAATTACCGGTAAAATTAATTTTTTTCAAAAAAATTTGGGATTGGACCGTTGGGGGGCTGGGTCCACCCCAACGACTCTTGCAGTTATTTTGCAGCAAACAAGTGAACGGCTAGTTTGTTATTTTTTTTTATTGTATTCTTTTTTTTCAAAATTACCTCCCAATTTTTATCTATAAATACCCTCATGCCTTTACATGTTTTTCATACGAATTCTCTCAGTCTTACATTCTTTATTTCTTACTCAACTTTCTCAATTCTCACTACTATCAAATTAATTATAATATATTTATTATTTACTCTCTCAAATCTCAATTAGTAAAATCTTAATATTATTTAGTTAATTAGTTTTCTAATTTTGGTGGGCTATTTTGGAATTTGGAGCAAATTTTGGTGGATCAATTTGGAGTATATTCAAGCTTCAAGTTTCATCAACTTCAGCTTCTACGTCTGCTTTTACGCAAACATTCGGTACATTCGTTCCAACTTACAAATTTTATCTTATTAGTTTTTATTCTTTATTAGTTTTTTTTTTGTATTCATAATTTCATATAATCTTTAATTTTATTATTTGTATCATTTTAGTTTAACATGAATTCCGGTAGAAAAGAAAAAAGTAACTTTTTAGTGAAATTGCTAACGCTTTAACCGGTAAAAATAAATCAAGTGGTAGTTTTTCAAAATCTAAAACAAAACAACCATCACTTAGAATTAATACGGAAAATTTTATACACGCCGACGATACTTGTTTTAATATTGATTCTAATACCAAGTTAGATCATAAATTTATTAAACGAAGATTTGGTAATTTTAATGAGGAATTAGATGAAGATGATAACGAAATTAATGAAGATGATGATTTTTTTATGATGATGAAACTCAACCATCATATACTGCTACTACTTCTCCCGCTCTCGCTTCCCCCGTACATCCATCGACATTTAATAGGGCCAGACAAAACGTGTAAAAAATCTGTTGTTTGACAATTTTTGACACAAAATGAAGATAAAACTAAAACAATTTATAATAAATGCAAACATGTTTTAAACCATAAAACTTCGGAAAAGGGAGGGTGGGACGGGTCATTTAAAAAATCATTTGATGCATTGTTGTAAATTAGAATTTTTGCAAACTCAAGCTATAGCGGATGCAAAAAAACATGAAACTCTCCTTCCCGAACCATCCGTAGGAGTAGAAGATTCAAACATGATTCAATCACAGTTAAATCCTTCTAATGTTTTCGGTCCCAGTACACATCGCCCTTATAGTAGACAACAGGACCTAGAAGAACTTGCTAAAATGATTGTTGTTATTGGTTTGCAATTTAGTTTTGCGGAAAATTCGAGTTTTATTCATTATATTCAAATTGTTTATAATCCATCGTTTAATGATTTTTCGAGAAATACAATTAAAAAAATTATTTTTTATTATCAAGGTTGACATGTACAATATTTTGTTGTTTGTTTGCATATAATACTTGTAAATTAGCAATTACTTTCGATATGGGTCGTAGTATAATAAGTAATGATTATTTTACAATTACTGGACATTGAATTGATGGAAAATGAGTTATGCAAAAAGGAATTTTAGGTTATAAAAATTGTGAAACGCGTAAAATCGATTTTATTTAACACAAACAATTCTTGATGTTTTAAATTTTTATGGACTTTCTAGTAAAATATTAGTGTAACTTTAGATAACGCTTCTAACAACAAACGTGTTGTTGATTATTTAAAACCGGTTCTTAGCCCTATTTATGATGATGGTTTTCATATTAAATGTGTTGCACATATTTATAGTTTAATTGTTAGAGACGATGTATCATTATTTTAAAATGTTTGAAATAAAGTTGAAATTGCATGTCATTTTATTTTTAAATGTCAAGTAAAAGCTAGACGTAAGAAATTTGAAAATTGATGTATTGAATGCAATCTTACTGTTAGAAAAATTTCAAAAACAGTTGCTACTAGATGAAATTCTTTATGTGAAATGCTTAAAGTAGCTTATGAATATAGAAGACTTGTTACAATGATTTGAATGCCTATAATGTTGATATGGATTATTGACTTGATGAAAATGATTGGACTGATATTAGAGAGCTAATTTAATTTTTATTTTTTTTATTTATCTATAAAACAAATTTCTGATCATTATTATCCAACTATTTGTTCTGTTTTATCAAATATTTAAATTTGCTCAGTTTAAAAATAATTCAAAATTTAAAAAGCCGGTTAAAAAAAATTGAAATATTTAAAAAATATTTATTTTCAATTCCTTAAATTTATTAACTGTTTGTTTAATTAACCCAACACACAAAGAAATAGATGCATCTCGAATTGTAGATAACATATATTCAAATTTAGATATTGAAGACGATGAAGATAACCAATCACATAATTTGACAGTAGTTAAAAGTAGCATTAAAACAAAAGTTAGGAAATTATATGATTCTAATGTAGAAGAAAATGTACAATATCAAGAACCCGAATCATCTAGGTATAGATACGAGGACAACATTGATGACATGTTAGAAAATTATCTTGGACTTACTTCTAACGAAAAAAATGATTTTGATGAATATATTAATCAGGGTACAGAAAGCATAAAGGATGCAGAGGAGAAGCCACGACTTTTGGAATGGTGGAAGAATTGCAGTAAAGTTTTTTCAAAACTTCAGCGAGTGGTTCGTGATGTGCTAGTTATTCAAGCATCATCGGTGGCTTCGGAAGACGCTTTAAGTCCGGTAATAAGATTTCAAGTAGGACACCATAGACATTCACTACCAGCAAATAGTTTGAAAATTTCAGTTTTATTCAGAGACTGGATCAATAGGGAGCGGAGGAATTTAGGCGTTCAACTTTGCCGGCTCAATTTGAAGCCGATATAGATAATATTTTATCGGAATCAAGTGAAGACGGTATGGATTTTATGAAAGAACAAGCTCAAGAACCAATTCCGAAAAATGTAACATTAGAAATGTTAGAATCACTTACACAAGATTTTCAAAGTGGTATAAACTATTAGTATATTACTATAAATAAGACCTAATTGAAACAGAACCCTCCCTAGAAGGTGACTGCGTAAATTAGGTTCTTTTCTAATATTTGTATAATTTAAAGTAACATAATAAAATTATAGGTTATTCCCCTTATTTTTTTTAAAAAAATATTATCATGAATTTACTTTTACTTTAAGTCTAGAAGTTTTTTTAATATATATTTTCCTACTCAAATCTTTGTTAACTTTAAAATATAGAATCAAACATTCAAAATTTTAAATTTAAATTTTATATTTTAAATTTTTTAAATTTAAACTTTTAAACACAAAGTTTTAAATTTGAAAACTTAAAAAGTTTAAACTTATATATTTGATAATATATAACTCTAAAACTTTAAAAAGCTTTTAAACTTAAACTTTAAAAACTTATATAGTGATAATTTTATTAAACTTTTTAAAAATCTTTTTAAAGTTTAAAACTGAATTTTTGATTATGATAAACTTTAAAACTTATAAAAAATTTAAACTTTAAACACTTTTGTCACAACCCAAAATGGGTCGTGAGTGGCACCCACACTTATCCCCCTAGGTGGGTGAACCAACTGTACAAATGCCAACTTACATATTGTTCACGTTATAAAATATGATAGTAATACGGAAGTTTAAACTTTTAAAAATAAAAATAACAAAATCACTAAGTCCTATTACATAATATTTTCCCAAAACCTGAAAGTCATCACATCAAAAACATCTAACCTCAATTACTAAGTTTAAGAGTAGCAACACCAAATAGATAAATAAAATAGTTTATGTCTGAAACTAAGGACAATATGACTTAAATGATAAAATTCAACACAAGCTAGAAGGTTAGCTCACCCTAAAATCTGATATGCTAACGACTGACTATAGCTGAGGGCGAGTTGAAGTCAATGGAACACTCGCTGCACTCCACAAAAGCAAAGCAAAGAAAAAAAATATAAGTAAGAGTCAGTATGAGTCACATGTACTGAGGAGGTATCATCAACCGACTCCAAATAGAAACTAATATACACAAGAAATAGCAGGAAATCAACTATAACATTTAACAGATGACAAGTAACAAGTACAAGTGACAACATCATAAAACAGGTACGTAATCATACAACAATATTAAGAACAAACATGAGGACTCAGGCCTCCACACCACGTTTTTTTTTGGGAGATGGATTATTTGAACTTGAGTATATTAAATCACTTTAATATGTTTTTCTTTAATATTATCGTGCCGGAACGTGGCACCCAATCCCATAATACCGTGTCGGAACGTGACATCCGATCCAATTATATCTTGTCGGAACGTGACACCCGATCCAATTATACCGTGTCAAAATGTGACACCCGATCCAATTATATTTAATTCATCATTCTTTATCATTACTTTCCACTTCATTAACAATATTTCATCAAACCTTTTTTATTCAAGGCATCACTTTGATAAGAGTAGTTCAAGATTATGAATTTCATCGCCTTAGGATTTCAGACCAATCAAAATAATATATCAATCATATAAATCACAATGATTAAATGCACAAAAAACTTCACAACATCACTCAATGAATATCAATCACTATTAAAAGTCTCTCTAACACATAGAATAAATCATAACCTACCTCAATTGAAGAATCGAAATCAAGTTAGCTAATCCACCAATGCTTCTCCTTTCTTCAATGCCCCAAAACGTGTCCAATCTATCAAATATGTAACCTACATAAGAATACGAATCTAATGACACCCATATTGTTATATTTACTTTCAACTCAAAAATTGGATCAAAAAGTCACCTCGAGTTCTCAAATTCAAATCTAAAATTTTTTCTTCAAATTATGTTTACCCATAATAAAATAAACTTATACGTCAAATTTCAGCTAAAACGGATCATTATTCGACCCCCAAATCAATGTTTTATTCTAAGAACTCTAGGACTATATTTTCATAAGTTATACACGTTTCTACCCTAAAAATCTAGTTAGAATCTCATGAAAACTTAATAGAAAGGACGGGGATAATTATCTTGAAGCTTTGATATGAAATCATAATTTTTTTCCCTCTTTTTTTCCTTTCTTTTTCTTTCCCGCATTTTTTTTCTTTTCGTTCGTCCACTTTTTTTTTTTTTTTTTTTAAGTTTTGTCTTTTGATCTCTTCTATAAGGGCTGCCCCTTTCAACTTATATACATAATATATATTTTTTTCTTTTTTTTTGTCTTAATTTTTTTTTCATTTATTTAATTTATATATTAAATTAAAAGTGATAAATTCTATTAACTTATTTAATTAATATAGGATAAGTAGCATAGAATATTATCTAAACTATCAACAATTTAACCTCTAGTTAATTTAATTATCTAAACTTATCCCTTAACTAAACAGTGAAAATTCTCAAATAATCCAACAGACCCATTAAAATTTACAGGTAAATCTTTTACGACATACAAAACTCTATATCTCAATAACGACTTAACGAGTCGTTACAACTTTAAATTTATATATTTGAGAATTGAGAATTTTAAATTGAACTTTTAAAAATACAACTTTACAAATTGTTCAAAGTTCAAACTTTAACTAATTATTTAATTTTAAAAAAAATAAAAAAGGGAAATCCGGTCCGGTTCCGATTATTACCGGACCGGGACGATAAAGGGGTAAATTAATGGTGGTGCCGGTACCGATTCCGGTCAGATATTGTACGAAATTTGCCAGTACCAATCCAGTTTCGAAAAATATCGATCGGGTGATGCCGGTATCGATCCCGTTGCCTGCCTTACTGCTGAGTGGTGTTAAGCTTCGAAATCAAGAATGGCAAATCTAAAGAATGAACAAAAAAAAATGGAGCGTTTCAAGAAAGGTAACAAGGTTTTTGAATTGGACAACCACATCAAGTGAAAGACTCAAGAGAAGGGAGGGATACAAAAAATTCACCACGTATAATGAAATTATGCTACGTGTCTATTTGGTTTGCAGATAATTAACATGTATAATGAATTAGATCAAAAAGTCTAATGTACCTTTAATTGAATTTGTAATGTCAAACATATCAAAACCGTGTCTAATATAAATAAAATAAAAAGATAGATATAAATGCTTAAAAATAAAAATGAAAATGAAAATAAAAATAACGAAAAAGGGTCAAAATTGCCCCTGAACTATGCAAAATAGACCACTTATACCCTCCGTTAGATTTTTGGACCAAA
>JBCEWC010017670.1:0-12372 GCA_038996855.1 Solanum aculeatissimum
GTGGAAAGGTTGAAGTCTACTAAAAAATGGACTCAAGTTATTTGGAAATAAGCTCAAGAAGACACATCTCAACACTCTATGATAGCGGTAGAGCTGGTATTTGTGGTATAGCCGGGGACAGTAGTGATGATTTGATCATTGCTTTCTCCCTCAAGCTTTGGCTGCAGAGTTTAAAATGAAATGGTGTTGTCTTCAGAGACACATTATTTTTTTGGAACTTGATTCACTGGTTATTGCCAACATGGTTAACAATAGAGGCCCCACTGACTTGAAACTGAAAAAAAACTATAGACAATTGTCAAACTTGAAATATCTTAATAGTGTGCAAGTGAATCACTGCTATTGGTTTGGAGCAAGTATATTAAAATATTCACCAACAAATGATGAATAAAATTTATAACCTTCTCACGTGGCATCTTCGAGGGGAAGGTTGGACCATTGGATAAGCAATTTCACACAGACCGCATTATTATGTCTCACCATCTACCGTCGCAGTACAACCACTGGTTTAACCAAAAATTGTCCATCATCTCCACTACTAGGCAAAGTTGATTGAACCACTTTCTTAGCTCCAATCTTCTTCTTAAGTAACGATACATGGAACACTGGATGCACCCTCGAAGTAGAGGAAAGCTCCAGCTTATAAGCCACAGGGTCAATATTAGCCAGAATCTTGTAGGGACCATAGTATTTGGAGCTGAGCTTCAAATTTTTTCGCAAAGCAATAGATGACTGCCTGTATGGTTGGAGTTTGAGATAGACTAGATCGCCATCTTGAAACTCTCTTTCTGACCTATGCAAATCAGCATAGCATTTCATCTTTTCTTGAGCCTTGCATAAGTTGTCCTTAATAATATGATGCATCTGTTGCCTTTCAATAACCAAATCTTCAGCAGCAGGCACAACACTATCCAACAATGGTCCCATAGATAATTGAGGGGGAGAATAGCCATATTGAGCTTCAAAGGGACTACATTGTAGGCTAGTGTGATAGTTAGTATTATACCACCACTCAGCTAGGTGAAACCATTACTTTCACTGATGAGGTCTGTGACTAGCACTGTAAGTAATTTTCTATGCACCTGTTAACCCTCTCAGTTTGCCCATCTGATTGAGGGTGATAGGAAGAACTGTATAGGAGTTGAGTGCCACTCAATCTGAAAAGAGCTTGCCAAAAATTACTGAGAAAGATCTTGTCTTTATTAGATATAATAGACTCAGGTAGACCATGAAGAGTGTACTCTCTTCCAGAACTTAGTAGCCAGCTGCAGAGTTGTAAAAGGGTGGGATAGGTCTATGAAGTGGCACCTTTAGTAAACCTGTCAACCACAACAAAAATGACATCTTTGCCTGAAGACTTAGGCAAATCTTCAATAAAATCCACACTGATATACCTCCAAGATTGATCAGGGCTTGGCAATGGTTGAAGCAACCCTGGAAATAGAACATTCTCATCCTTGCTTCTGTGACATACTTCACATTCAGATACAAATTGTACTACCATTTGCTTCATCAAGGTCCAATGGAACAGAAGAGACAACCTTTTTAAAGTTTTGAGTTGGCCAGAGTTTCCCCCTAAGTTAGAAGCATGAAAAGTCTATAGCAACCGTTGTCTAAGGTTCCCGTTGGAACCAACATAGATCTTCCCTTTTCTCCTCAACACTCCTGAGAGATATTGCCATAAATTAGGGCCAATAGTGTCCACTGTTAACTGTGTAATGAGTTCCATGGCCATAGAATCACCTTCATAACTTGTTGTAACCTCTTACACCCACAATGGAACTGTCATGCTAATGGCATTCAACTGGCCTTCTTCTTTCAAATTGACTTCTTCTTGTTTTCTTGAGAGTGCATCAACCACTCTATTCTCTGCCCCTTTCTTGTATTGCACCTCACAATCCAATCCCAAGAGTTTGGTTAGACCCTTTTGTTGCACTGCTGTAGTGACCTTCTGTTCAAGCAAATATTTGAGGCTATGATGATCAATTTTGACCACAAAATGCTTGTACTGAAGATAATGCCTCCATTTCTCTACAACATTCAACAAAGCCAAGTACTCCTTCTCATAAATGGATTTATCTCTATGTTTCATAGCCAACACTTTACTGAAGTAAACTATTGGTTTTCCCTTTTGCAAGAGTACAACTCCAATTCCTGAATGGCAAGCGTCAATTTCTACTACAAATTCTTCATTGTAATCTGGTAAAGCCAACACTGGTGTAGTAGACATAGCCCTTTTAAGTGCTACAAAAGCTTCATCAGACTCTTCACTCCAAACAAAGGCATCCTTCTTCAATAAATCAGTCAATGGTCTGCTTATGCTTCCGTAATTTGCCACATATTTCCTGTAATAACCTGTTAAGCCAAGTTTCTGGATTTTGCTATTAATCCTTGAGGGCAAGGATGCTTTGGAGAGGAAGAAATTGTCATGGCCTTGGGCCTAACTAATGTCCAATAAATGGTTATAACTACCAGGTGAAAGCTACGACTCAGATTAGATGTAGATTAATGAGGTTAAAGGGTAGAGATACAACCATGTCATCAGAGGCCAACTCAGCACAAGTCAAGCTTTTAACAACCATCCTTGTAGAGGAGAAAGGGGAACTGAAAATTGGTATTTTCCTCACCTTACCTTCTCTTCTTCTTCTCTCAGATCTCTTCGTCATTCTCTTCTTCCCTTCAAACCTTAAACTCATTCTATTCTGCAGATTATGGATCCATCAATGGCAATTGTTATGGCTTAGTTCAACTCCATTTATCTTAGTTGTAATTTCATTTTGTTCCCAGTTGAGTAATAGAAAATTGTCCCAAAAAGATTTTTACTGTTCCATTTAAATTTTCGCAAGTTAACTGTTCGATTTAAGGTCAAGTCATAACACCATTCCTTGCCTTTCTCACCTTCACCCCACTCGGGTCAAAAATTGAATCCCGAATCAAAATCAAGTTGGGTTCATGGTTGAGAATCGTATTTTAGATTGATATTGAGGTTGAAAATTGATTTCGAATTGTAATTAACCTGAAAGTTAGATCATTATTCATATATATTCAATAATTAACAAGGACATCAAATTTAGTTTGGATGACCTCTTTCCAGTAAAGGTGAGATGCTTGTTTGTAACAAAGAAATAAACCTTTTGATAAAAAAAAAAACAAAGAGAAAAAAAAGACCTATCTAGACATAACCTAAATAGAGAAAAAAAAATTATAACAAAGCACTGAGTACGAACTACTAATTCTAATATTTAAAAACTAAAAAAAAAATATATATCCATTATTAAAAAAACATAAAAATAACATTTGCTTCTCAATCTCAATTAGTAGTGCCACCAACACTTCAAGCTTCTTTAAATAGGCTTATAATAGCTTATAAGTTAAAATAAATTAAGCTTATAATAGCTTCTAAAATAAATTAATTCTTATTTTTTTACAAAAAATCTCTATTTTTTCCTGATAAGAAATTTTAATATAGAAAAATAACAAAGTGTTATAAAAGTTAAATAACAAGACCATAATAAAAATATAAACTGTACTTCAATTTGCTTATTTCTCCTTGGGGGGAAATGTATGTATAGGTAATAGTTGCCTCTTATTATATTCATGGATTTAGAAAATGATTGTGAATTGAATTAAGAAAAATTGTTGGTTAAAAATTTCCTTCTTTCTTTCTTTTCTTTTTAAAAAAAATAAATAAATTTGGATTGAGTTTACTTATAACACTCTTTATGTTAATGGGCTTGGAAAATTGGAATCTACGAGCTATTTTATGGCCCGTAGATGCAATCACAAGTCGTAAGTGGATTCGTGAAAAGTGCTCGGTGAAAATGAAAATTTAAGAATTGGTGGGAAGTTGACTTATGTGATACCAGACGGATTGTATGAGAAATCACAACCTGTCAATAGGTCTCGTAGGAAGAGGCCCCGAGGAACTTGATTTTTTCTAAGTATGGAACTACTTTTACAGAAGGACCTACAACCCGTAAGTATATCCATAGGTCATCCTGCATGTTCGTAGGTTGGAAGCTGCAAATTTCAGAAACTTGACTTTTGTGGCACAAGGTTTTACGGACCAAGGTACAGACTGTGTGTGTATCCACGACCCGTAGGAAGGGTCTCGTGGACGATTCCGACAATTTTTAATGAAGGGTGTTTTCGATAATTTCAATCTATCTAAGTCCTAAACTACACTGTTTTAGCCCTCCTAACTACTTTAACCGACCTAGTTCCTATAAGTTCTATTCCTAAGTCATTCAAAGCTTTTAATCTTCAAAATTTCTCTCAAGGGTTCTCAATATTTCTCTCTCTAAGACTAGGGTTCCATTGAAGCTAAAACTTGAAGGTTTGACTAAGGATTTTCATATTTTCTTCTTCAATTCTAAGGATTCTACTTGAGGTATGTAGGGCTTCATTCATGGATTAGATTCATCCATGAATCCCAATTCAAAACCTTCTTTTTATCAAAATTTTATGGTGATTTCCTATGGGTTTTTAAGTTATGATTCCTGATGTATGGATTATGATTCCTATATGATGATTATGACTAATTAGGCATGAATAATGATGAATTTCATGATGTATATGATTTTCAAGCAAAAATATGTTATTTCAAATTATGCATGATTAGGGCTTGATGATTTGATGTGGTTTCCTTTACTAATGATCTAAATTAATTTTATTGCATGTTTTCTTTATTAATCCTATTCAATTGCATGATTTTTGACTAAATTGTTCATGGACCCACACTTAGCCCTAGTCTCTCATGATAAGTTTTGAATTTTCATGATTATGATCTCAAGTATGTAAAAGCATGTTTTATGATCACCATGATGTTATGAAGGTCATGATGATGCTATGATTAAGTGGGTGATGAAACCCAAATGTTCATGATGATGATGTTAAGGTGGGAATGTCTACCTACACTATGATGATAAACAAAGTAAATTGGTTATTCTTATGACATGATGTTTTTATGAAAACTATGATGACTATTTATGAAATTATGAAGGTATGATTTTAATGAAGTATGAACTAAGTTGAAAGTTATGTATATGCATGATTTATGTATTGCCACATATGTATGTTAAGGTCAAGTATGGATTTAATGATGTTTCTCTCATGATTTTAAGCTTGCTCGTACATATTGTGTCTTTATCCTATTGGTTATGTTTATGCATATTGATATTATTGTAAAGTCCTTTGATTCATGACATACCTACATACTTACTGCATTCTATGTACAATGCATACTTCTTTGCCTACATGATCTAACCATGTAGGGACGGACAACGAGACTAATATTCCATTTTGTGGCTAGCATTGGAGTTTGATAGAAGATATTGATAGAAGATTGTTGGTGGGTTCCCATGCTTCGAGAACAAGCCCTTATGATGCTTTCCTTTATGTTGAGACTTTATCATTGTTTTTATTTGATGTATATCTTGAAGGTGAGCTAGTGAGCTATGTGCTAGACCCTGCCAAGATCCATGATGTAGAGACATGATTTGGACCTAATAGATTGTTGTATAACCCTTCATGGGAACTATGATATTATCACTTTATGTATTTTCGCTAGTTTATTCTCTTATGTATGCTTATGATATGAACATGAGGCTTGGATGAGATGCCTTCGAATGTTACATTCGTCGTGTCATGGCTAAGCCCTAGATCCAGATCATGACATTACTGAAGCCAACTAAAATATATTTAAAACTATTTATTGTATAAAAAATTTTAAGGCACGAATATGATCAACAATAACGGACGAGTATTTGTGTTTTTTTACCCTTATTAAGGAGAAATAAACAAATTGGTCAAAGCAAATTGAAATAGAGAAGTGAATACTAAATTGGGCTCATGACATCTAAAAAAATCTGATGAATTATTTCATATTTTAATTGTGTTACATAAATTAAAATAATTTTCTTTTTACTAATTTTAAAAATGCTTTCGCTAGTTATATAAAAAATAAAAAATAATCTTATATATATTATAATTTATTTTCGAGAAATTTCAAAAAATTGAAACCTCATAACACGTCCCTAATCCGGCGTCCATTACTAGGGTCAAAGTTTTAAACTTAAAACTGGAATAGTCTGGAACGAACGCGAAGACAATAGAACATCAATAATAAGTAGACAACTTCAAAAGCAAAGTTCATCCAACGGCTGTAATATCATCATCAGAACGTTCTGGAAATCAAACTTTTTCCCTTTATAAACTCCGTCGCAACTCGTCTTCTCCAATCACAGAAATTTGCTTCATTTCATCTCAAAAAAAGAAAATACTCTCAGATTTTTCTTCTTCTTCGTTTTTTCATTGGTTGGAAACAGAATGGCAGGAAAAGGTGAAGGACCCGCCATTGGAATTGATTTGGGTACTACATATTCTTGTGTCGGTGTATGGCAACATGATCGTGTTGAGATTATAGCTAATGATCAAGGCAACAGAACGACGCCGTCTTATGTTGCTTTTACTGATACCGAACGCTTGATTGGTGATGCTGCTAAGAATCAAGTCGCTATGAACCCAATTAACACTGTATTCGGTATGTATCAATTTTAATTCTTTGTTATGTTCATACATATTGCTAATATGAATGTTCTCCTAACATAATTTTTCGATTCTTACAAAATGTCAATGAATGCATGTTGAATCCGATTAAACTAGTGCATACTGCATTTAGTTTATGATGATTCGATACGAATGTGGAAACATTTTTGGCAATGTGTCTTAGATTAAGAGAACAATTAGCTTTTAGGAGTAAAAATTGTCAGATGAGTGGTCATTTCACAAAGTCACTTTTTAATTGAACAAAATTGGTAACTTTCCAAGACAATTTCGAAATGTTTTTTTAATCTTTATATTAATTTGTTGAGTTTAAAAAATATTAAAAATGATTTTATGTACAGTAACATATTGAAATATTTTTTAATCTGGTGATTTTAATTATGTAACATGAAAAATTAAATGAAAAGAGTTGCTAAAAAAAGATATATTATTATTTTTAATTAGAAATTACTGAGAACAGGAATGAGCTCCCAGTTTCTCTTTAAAAGATCAGTTGTTGAGTATTTGAAGTATTTTTTAAAATTTAGTGGGAATGTTATGGTGATTTTGATTGTTTCTTTGGTTGGTTTCAGATGCTAAGCGTTTAATTGGAAGGAGATTTAGCGATCCTTCGGTGCAGAGTGATATGAAATTATGGCCTTTTAAGGTAATACCAGGGCCTGGTGACAAGCCAATGATTGTTGTCACTTACAAGGGTGAGGAGAAGCAATTTTCAGCTGAGGAAATCTCATCCATGGTCTTAACCAAGATGAAGGAAATTGCTGAGGCTTACCTTGGGACAACAGTCAAGAATGCGGTCGTTACAGTCCCTGCTTACTTCAATGATTCGCAGCGTCAGGCAACTAAGGATGCTGGTGTGATTTCTGGTCTTAATGTGATGCGTATAATTAATGAACCAACAGCAGCTGCAATTGCTTATGGGCTTGACAAGAAGGCTAGCAGTGCTGGTGAGAAGAATGTGTTGATTTTCGATTTGGGTGGTGGTACTTTTGATGTGTCTCTTCTTACAATTGAAGAGGGTATCTTTGAGGTTAAAGCCACTGCTGGTGATACTCACTTGGGAGGGGAGGATTTTGATAATAGAATGGTGAATCATTTTGTTCAAGAGTTTAAGAGGAAGCACAAGAAGGATATTAGTGGGAATCCCAGAGCATTGAGGAGGTTAAGGACTGCTTGTGAGAGGGCAAAGAGAACTTTATCATCCACTGCTCAAACTACTATTGAAATTGATTCGTTGTATGAAGGCATTGATTTTTACTCGACTATCACTAGGGCAAGATTCGAGGAGATGAACATGGATTTGTTCAGGAAGTGTATGGAGCCAGTGGAGAAGTGTCTGAGAGATGCCAAGATGGATAAAAGTGGCGTTCATGATGTGGTTCTTGTTGGTGGATCAACCAGGATCCCGAAAGTTCAACAATTACTTCAGGACTTTTTCAATGGGAAGGAGCTTTGCAAGAGTATCAACCCCGATGAAGCAGTTGCTTATGGTGCTGCTGTGCAAGCTGCAATTTTGAGCGGTGAAGGCAATGAGAAGGTTCAAGACTTGTTGCTGTTGGATGTCACTCCTTTGTCTCTTGGTTTAGAAACTGCTGGAGGTGTAATGACTGTGTTGATTCCAAGAAATACAACCATCCCAACCAAGAAAGAGCAAGTGTTCTCTACATACTCGGACAACCAACCCGGTGTCTTGATCCAGGTGTACGAGGGAGAAAGAGCAAGGACCAAGGACAACAATCTGTTAGGCAAGTTTGAACTCTCTGGCATCCCACCTGCTCCGAGGGGTGTTCCTCAAATCAATGTCTGCTTCGACATTGATGCCAATGGCATCCTGAATGTCTCCGCCGAGGACAAAACTACTGGACAGAAGAACAAGATAACTATCACCAACGACAAGGGCCGACTTTCCAAGGAAGAGATTGAGAGAATGGTGCAAGAAGCTGAGAAGTACAGGTCTGAAGATGAAGAGCTCAAGAAAAAAGTCGAAGCTAAGAATGCATTGGAGAATTATGCTTACAACATGAGGAACACTATAAAAGATGACAAGATTAGTTCCCAACTTCCGGCTGCTGATAAGAAGAAGATCGAGGATGCGATTGATGAAGCTATCAAGTGGCTAGACAGCAACCAACTTGCGGAGGTTGATGAATTTGAAGACAAGATGAAGGAATTGGAAAGCATATGCAATCCGATTATTGCCAAGATGTATCAAGGTGGTGCTGGTGGAGCTACTATGGATGAAGATGGTGGTCCTTCTGTTGGTAGTGGTGCAGGAAGTGGAAGTGGTGCTGGACCAAAGATTGAGGAAGTGGATTAAGAGTTTTTGAGGAAACTGTTACCTGTTTGTCATTAAATGTTGCTTCAATCATCCATTTGAAATGGCAGTTTGTTGTTAATTTGTGCTTTTCAATCTAGAATACAGTAAAGCTTCTTCTGTTCTTATACTACAACTGTGGTTCAGTGACCTAATAGCTTTTTTTTTCTTGACAAAAGTCTTCTGGTTGTCATCCAAGTTATATCAAAATAAATGTTTAGTTCATTAGATTAACAACTGAATATATGGGGATACATAAATACAAATATATGTTTATACACAGATTTGGATAAATGGGAGAAATTGTCTTGGGGATTGTTATTTCACATTGAATGTGAAATGGATGAAACTACTTAACAGGAAATCTCTTATCCTAAATGATCCAGCTCAAAATGACAATGGTTCATTTTACATTTGTATACACTTGCACTTGTAACAAGTTCAGCTGTGCATCACATGGCATGCAGCTCAGAGGTGCCATAGGAGAGGGACATAGATACTCATTATCCAAATGCAGCATACAAAAACTATGCAGAGCTCTATTGCGTTATGTATCGTTAAAAATGCCAAAAGAAGAAAAACTGTAGATCTTATTGCCTGAAAATACTGAGGTCGGACACACAATCATCATATTCCTAGAGTGACAGAAAGACACTATAATTCAGACAACTAAAGATTAGCATTTCTTTTTCCTATAGACTTGGTTCATTAAAAATGGCTACATATATGTTCACTTACATTGATAACATGTTGTCCTCTGCATCACATTGTAGCCGACTCAGCAGTGCTATAGAACAGCCTTAAAAGAGCAGCAACAAATGATCTAAATAAGGTGGTATCATCAGATATGAGGCCCTTGACTCAGTAGGAATTCAACAATGATTGAATTTCTTGCTAAAAACTTAACTTAAAAAAGAGGATGGAAATTAATTATCTGGGCTATCTTACACTTTCTGCAATTAATATCTAGCTCACGACAACATTAACTCATCTGGAGGCCGAAGACAAACAGGAACTTCATGCACTTCTGGAGTTGTGCTAGATTTGGGAACTTTCAACTCAAGTACAGTCCCACTCTTGTCAAAATATGCTTCTACCTTCGCATCATCAGGTATTCGAGTTGGAAGTGAAATTTCCCTTGTGAATTCACCGCAAGGACAATGCTCTGGAGATGGATCAGTTAGCTTGAATGTTCTACCATTCCTCAGCATGAATGGTGGGCGTCCCGTGCTCACAAATGTTATTTTTATAATAGCATGATTGATATTGTTCCACCAATGAACTTTCACCTTTTCACGATCAACGAAAGGTAGGGTGATCATAATCACGTATCCTTCCGAGTCCTCATATATAACTTTTGCAGCAACGGCTGGCCCATACACGTTCTTCATTACCCCCGAAAACTCATTCATCCAAGGTGCTTCAATAGTGTGTGGTTCTCCATTTTGATCTCTATTTAAACTGGGATTAGCCGACATGGAACAATCTTGATCATCACTTCCATTGGAAAAGAAGTCTTTCCTTTTCTTACCACAATCAGATGAGAGCTCTAAGCCATTGCTCTTCACATGGTCTGACGGTCGAGTTGACAAATTAAGACCAGTACCATTAAGTAATTTTTTTGAAGGAAGATGAAAATTGCTCTTTGGTAAGGGGATCGGTCTTTGAAGCTCAAAATCAGTGTTCGGAAGGTTCCTCCATGAAGTGAAGTCTCTAGCTTCGGGTGGTATTTTAAAATTGAGATCCCTACCAGTAAGTTCCATCCACTTCTTCTGCTCTTCCTCATCAATACATGATAAATTGGGTGATGGAACAAGCTCAATTCCATGCAAACACACTGGATTGGAGAGGCCTCTATAATGTTTATGCTGCATTTTATGAGAACACATAAACCCCTTGTCAACGCTGAATGGAAATGAACGCTTGCCCTGATTAGAATGTCCAGTTATATAACTCCTCAACTGCATCTCACCCAGCGTATTTTCAAACCTTTCCTTGAAAACCCACATGTACATATTCTCCATTTCATGCTGAACCAAAAACACATCAAGCTGGAGATCAGACTTATCAAATCCCGACACTCCATTACTATCTCGAACAATTTTGCACTTAGATTTCTCCTTCAAAACAGGCTTAAAGTAGTAAGTAAAGAAAAACCAAGCACCCCAAACACTATCCAATCTCTTATCACATTTCCTTCCAACTTTAGGCAAATCAAGAAGCTCATAACATTCACTAATCTGGTGTCCAAGTCCAACCTCCATCATATCAAACACGTCAAGGTTCCAAGATTGAGGTCGAGGAGGGCTACGTTCCCCGTATAACGGGAGATTTATATCTGGTGGCCTTGAAACAACAAGCTGCCTGTTCATCTCTCTGTCTGATTCCTCATGGGGGGTAGCAGCAATTGGATCCATAGACAAGAATGTAGATAATTGATAATTATCTATTGACAGGCTTGTAGTCAAATCTTCCCCCATCTGTTTACCACTATTAATTCCTTCACAATTGACACCCAATTTCACTTCTATAAACACACTCTAAATTGCAAGAAAAACAATAAAACAAACATGGGTATTTAGTATTTTATCAAACATCAGTAGAAAAGGATGTTCTATGCTATAAAGGTGAGATTTTTAGAAGAAAAAAAATCTCCAGTAAGGGATTCCTGAATTGAAAAAAACCCCTATAAAATTGAAAAAAAAACTATATATAGAAGTGAATTAAAAGGAATAAAGGGGTATTAAGATTACCTTTTCAGAAAGATTTTAACTTTGAATCCAATAAAAATATTCACAAAAATCCTCAGCAGCACTCCAAGTCTACAGAGAGAAAGAAGAGAGAAGGGGAAGGAGAGAGACCTTAGAATTGAGGGAAATAAACGGTGACGGCTACCGTTAACTTTGACGGCGTTAATGGGAAACAGCAAGAACGTCTGATAAGCTATGTTTAGTTGTGATAACCCAATAAGTAATCCAGCTTATCATATGATAAGTACAGATAAATAAATTAATTCTGTTATTTATTTTTGGGCAAAGGTCAAACTTTTATTCTTTAACTATGCCAAATAAAATAGATTTGTCATGCATTACTAGTTGGAATGAAATATGGCTCTAATGTTACTAAAATGACTTTAAGGTTGTGATTGGGACGGAGGAAAATGTTTTTCATGAAAAATATATTTTTAAAAAATAAATTGGTTTCTAACTTATCTTTTTATGTTTAGTTGGCAAGTTAAAAAATATTTTTTATTATTTGGTTAGTGAATGAAAAATATTTTTAGAAAATATCTTTTATTTTTAGCTAGAGAGTAGAAAATATTGTTTAAGAAAATAGTTTCTGATATAAAAATATTTCATAATTTGAAATATTTTTTAAAAATAAATATTTAAATTTTTTTATTAGGGGTGCGTGGTGAGGGTCGAATTGGAGTAGAAAATTAAAATTTTTAAAATTTGAATTTTTTTAAAAAATATTTTTAAATTTTTTTTTTG
>JBCEWC010017671.1:0-12372 GCA_038996855.1 Solanum aculeatissimum
ATTAGTGTAAACACCCATGGTTGCTCAAAGAGCCATATCATAGACATTATGTGATCACATTCTTGTCATAATCCATATTTGTTCAAAATCATAGTCATAAACATATTTGGGACTTGGCCCACATCATAACCTTAATGAAATCCATGTTCATGCATGCAAATGCCATGATTGATGATGAGAATAACTTGGGTACTAGAATTCATAATTTAAATCCAAATCAAGAAGAACCCATAAGAAATTCAAAGTTAAATTAACAATTAAACCTCAATTTAACATTATCCATGCATAAATTAAATAGTAAGGGGACATGCATACTTGTACCATCTTGAATCAAAGTAGTTCATCAATTAAGGGCTTAATTCATCTTGAAATCATTAAATAAGAACAACCCACACTTTAATTGCACTAAATCATTCTTAATTCAAAAGACCCATTTGAAGAAAAATCATAATTCATCAAAAATTGAGAAAAGGATTTTGGGTCTCCATGGTTGAAAGAGAAATCATGAATCAACCCCACATACTTTGAATTTAACAAGAAGATTGAGAAGATTCTAATGAAGACTTAAATTTCTCCCAATTTCAAGCTTGGTCTTCAATGGTGGATGAGAGAAAATTGAGAGAATTTGGGAGATGAATTAAGGGCTTGAATGTATTAAAATGAATTAGGGTTAAATTTAGGGGTTTTAGGAGAATTTAGAAAGGCTAAAACGACCCTAGGAGTAATTAAAATTACCATTTAACCATTAATGAAATGGAGAAGATAACTGAAGTAGTTACTGATGGAAGCATCCACACGGTCCGTGTAGTGGCTCACGGACCGTGAGCCCTACCGTGTGGCTAGACTTGGTTCATGTCCTGACTTGAAATCTTGGAAGACTTCCTGAATCACCCCATGACAGGACTCATGGTCTGTGAAGCTACACACGGACCGTACACTGGTCGGTGGAGTCTCACTTAGTCTTGAGTCCTGGCCTTGGGGTCTGGGCAGTCTCTGGACCACTCCACGAAGGCCTTCACAGACCGTGACGCATCACACAAACCGTGAGGTAGTCCGTGGAGCCTTACTTGGTTCCGGCCTTGGTCCCTCACCTAGCCCACTTTCTGGAACAACCCACGGATGCCTCTCATGGGTCGTGAGAATTCCCATGACTCGTGGCCCCTCCCGTATGGCCCTGCCTTAGTCAACTTTGGCGCTTTCTTTCCAGATCACTTATTCCATGGACAGTCCCACTGAAATGACCATAACTTCCACATATGCACTCCGATTTGAGTGACACCAATTACATTATGAAGATAACTCGAAGAGATGCATTTGTATAGGTCATAGTCCACACAGTTCATCTCGTACTAAGAGATGTATCCATTTAAAGTCAGTCCTCCTACACGATTTCATACAAAACTCTCCCAACATGTATGATTCCCATGAATACGACCACTTAAATAGAACTCATGATCATCACTACACAGTCATAACAAGTTCAAAACGAACCTTGATCCACTAGTACGAAGTTCAATAATTTTTGGGTCATTACAATCTACCTATTCTTATGTGTCTACATACTTTTCATCTGGGTTTGATTTATTATGCGATCGAATGTCAGTACCCGTGTATGTTTCTACACCTGTAGGTGAGCCTTTAGTGGTGGATCGAGTGTATCGATCCTATCTTATTTCTCTGGCTAGGTATGATACTTGGGTAGATATGATTATTCTAGAGATGGTAGACTTTGATGTTATCTTGGGGATGGATTGACTTTCTCCTTATCATGTTATTCTTGATTGTTATGCAAAAAATATGACCTTAGCCATGCCTGGTGTACCAAAGATTGAGTGGAAGGGTGATAGTGGTTCTTATCCTAGCAAAGTTATCTCATACATCTATGCTCAGAAATCGATTGATAGGGGGTATTTGTCTTACTTGGATTTTATTCGAGATACTAGTATTGAACCACCTTCTATGGAGTCCATTCGGGTAGTTCAGGAGTTTGGTGATGTGTTTCCTACTGACCTTCCAGATGTTCCTTCTGATAGGGATATTGAGTTTCCTATTGATCTAAGCCCATCTCCATTCCTCTATATAGAATGGCTCCAGCTGAGTAAAAAGAATTAAAGGAGCAACTTCAAGATTTGTTAGGCAAAGGGTTTATTCGCCCTAGTGTGTCACCTTGGGGTGCCCCAGTCTTGTTTGTGAAAAAGAAAAATGGATCTATGAGGATGTGTATTGATTATAGGCAGTTGAACAAGGTGACTGTCAAGAATAAGTACCCTCTTCCCCGTATTTATGACTTATTTGATCAGCTTCAGGGAGCGACTTTGTTCTCTAAGATTGACTTGAGATCTGGTTATCATCAGCTGAGGATTAGAGCATTAGATATTCCTAAGATATCTTTTCAAACTCGTTATGGCCACTATGGATTTTTGGTGATATCCTTTGGGTTGACTAATGTCCCTGCAACGTTCATGGAGTTGATGAACAGGGTATTTCGTTCATACTTAGATTCTTTTGTGATAGTATTCATTGATGACATCTTGGTGTATTCCAAGACTGAGGCTGACCATGTTCGTCATTTGAGGATAGTGCTACAGAGGTTGAGAGAGGAAAACTTATATGCAAAATTCTCCAAGTGTGAGTTTTGACTTGATTCAGTGGTATTCTTAGGACATGTGGTGTCCAGTGAGGGGATTAGAGTAAATCTACCAAGGTGGAGACAGTTAGAGATTGGACACGACCTACCTCAACTATTGAGATTCACAGTTTTATGGAGTTAGCTGGGTATTATCGGTAGTTTATTCAGGATTTTTCTTCCATTTCATCCCCATTGACCAGGTTAACTCAGAAGCATACAGTGTTTCATCGGTCCGATGAGTGTTAGGCAAGCTTCTAAAAGTGCAAGACTTTGTTGACTTCAGCTCCTAGTTTGACACTACCTGAGGTGGGTATGGACTTTATGGTGTATTATGATGCTTCAGGGGTTGGCTTAGATGGGGTATTGATGCAAAAAAGGAAAGTGATTGCCTAGCTTCTAGACAATTGAAGGTTCATGAGAAAAATGATCTTATCTATGAATTAGAGCTAGTGACTATGGTTTTTGTGCATAAGTTGTGGTGTCATTACTTGTATGGTGTACATTGTGAGGTCTTCACTAATCATAAGAGTCTTCAGTATATATTTAGTCAGAACAATCTAAACTTGAGGCAGCGTAGGTGGATTGAGTTGCTAAAGGATTATGATTTGACCATCTTATATCATTTGGGGAAGGCTAACGTGGTGGCCGATGCCTTGAGTAGAAAGACTTCTAATATGGGGAGTCTAGCCACTTTCGAGTTGAGGAGCGACCCTTGGCCAGGGATGTTCAGTATCTAGCTAATGGCCTAATCAGATTACAGCTTTCCGACAAGGGCGGTATACTTGCATTTATTGAGGCTCGTTCTTCCTTGATGGATCGGATTCGAGAGCGCTAGTTTGAGGATGAGAATTTGTGTCTAATCAGAGAAAAAATGACTAGAGGAGAATCTAAGGAAGCAGTTCTTGATCCTGGTGGTGTTTTGAGGATTGGAGGTTGAATTTGTGTGCCTAAGGTTGGTGACTTGATTAGATTGATTCTTGAGGAGGCTCATTGTACTCGTTATTCTATTCATCCAGGAGCAGAAAAGATGTATCATGACCTGAGTCAACATTTCTGGTGGTGTGGCATGAAGAAGGACATCTTAGATTTTATGTCCAAGTGTTTAACTTGTCAGTAGGTTAAGTGTGAGCACCAATGACTTGGAGGTGAGTTTCAGAGGATTCCCATTCCTACATGGAAGTGGGAGCGTATCACCATGAATTTTGTGGTGGGTTTTCCCACTACTGTGGGTGGTTATGATTCTATTTGGGTAGTTGTGGATCAATTGATTAAGTTTATTCATTTCATTCTTGTCAAGGTTAAGTATACAACAGAGAAGTTGGTTGAGCTTTACATCAGTCTGATAGTTCGATTGCATGGTGTGCCTGTTTTGCATCATTTCTAACTGGGGTTCATCTTCACTTCACATATTTGGAGGGCCTTGCAACACGGACAAGGTACTCAGCTAGATATGAGTTCAACCTTTCATCCGCAGATAGATGGACAGTCTGAGCGGACAATTCAGGTGTTGGAGGACATGCTTCGAGCGTGCGTGATTGATTTTGGTTCCCATTGGGACCAACACTTTCCCTTAGCAGAGTTCGCTTATAATAATAGTTATCACTCCAGTATTCAGATGGCTCCGTTCGAGGCTTTGTATGGTAGACAGTGTAGATCTCTGATTGGTTGGTTTGATTCTGCTTAGATGGATTCATTAGATGCAAACTTTCTTAGAGATGCTATGGAGCAGGTTCGTATTATTCAAGGTAGGTTGTTGACCGCTCAGAGTCGTCAGAAGAGTTATGCAGATAGGAGGGTTCGAGCCTTAGAGTTTATGGAGGGCAATCATGTTTGGCTTAGAGTGTCACCTATAAAGGGTGTTATGCAGTTCAGTAAGAAGGGAAAGCTTAACCCTCGATTCATTGGCCCATTTGATATTTTGGAGCGAGTTGGAGAGGTGGCATATAGACTAGCCTTGCCACTTAGCTTATCATCAGTGCATCCTGTGTTTCATGTCTCCATGCTTCGAAAGTATGTTCCCGATGAGTCTCATATACTTTCATTTGATTCGGTGGTGTTAGGTCTAGACCTGTCATTTGAAGAGGAGCCTATAGCTATTTTGGATAAGCAGGTTCGAAAGCTTAGAAATAAGGAGATTGCTTAAGTGAAGGTGCAATGGAAGAACCGTCCAGTTAGAGATGCAACTTGGGAGACAGAGTTTGACATGCATGCTAAATATCCTCATCTCTTCGAAGCTTTAGGTACTTTCTTCTACCTTATGTTTGAGGACGAACATGATTTTTAGTGGTGGATAATGTAATGACCCACTAGGTCATTTTGAGAATAAGGCCTTTTGATTTTCTAAAAGATTTATCTCGTAAAATTTTATTGGATACTTTGGAATATTCGATAACTAATACTACTTAACTTATGGGTAAGTTGGAACAATTAATATAAGTGGTGGGTTAAATGTAATTTATTTAAAACCCTATACCACTTAGCATATATATTAAAAAATAAATTAGTGGATTTATCACTTTTAATACCTAATTAAATTAGAAAAGAAAGAGAAGAAGGTAGAAAACTTACCTACGGATGAACAGAAGACCTTGAAGAGTTTTGTGGCGTTAACAAAGGGAGCATAATGTTTCAGGTGAAATATGTATATGTCATCTAACCTTCACAATGGTAATATATATGAATATTTTAATCCTTATAGGAAGACATAATGTAAATACAATTATTTTCAATTTAATGATTACAATTCTTGATTACTTAATGTTGATATTGGTTAGTGGAGGATTAGAGAAGTGCAGTGCTAGGCTTAGATTTCTTTTGATATAAATTATTTATTGTATTGATGATTTAGGGGGCTGCGACGTGTGCAACATATATGATTGTTGTTAATTGATTTCTGAGAACAAAGGTGCACTTTGTTAATCCTTAATTAGCCACTGGATGAGCATCATGTAATGTTTTTATCCAGAGGCATTAATGCTTGAAGGAAACATGTAGAAATTTAGAACCGAACATAAACTTGGTTGCAACATAGCTTCTGTTTTGGTAAAATACAAGAATCACATACTATTCTCTCCTAAATATTTGTATACTTTGTGATTAAGTTTTGATAAAATTAGTATACATAATTAAATCATAATCGTAATGTGCTACATAAAATATCATTAGGTTATGTTAATTAGAGGAATTGAGACTTAACCCTAGGCTCAAGATCAAGAACTTGACTTTAGATTTGGGTGTTTTAGTTTAAAAATCTTATTGTGATTATTATTTGCTAGATCGTGGTGCTATGGATCCTATTCGAAAGGGAAAGACTCAAGTGTTTTATTGATCATGATTCAACTAAGGCAATTGAACTTTCACAATTTTGTAATTCTCGTAGAATTTCTAAATTTTTCTTTCTTCTACGTGTGATTCATGAATTATTTTTAATATTATAAGCCTGTGGTGCTTAAATGTAAATGTGAGTGAGTGTGGTGTTGTGACACTTGAATTAAAAATGTAGTTAAGGGATGAGCATTCTATATTGCGATATATTGTTGTGGTTGGTGATTATGAGTGGATTTGTTTGTGGACTTCATCTCATGTTCATTCATTCTATGTCACACATACTTGAGATTGTTGAATAAGCATTGCATCTCATTCTTGCATATTCTTGTGTGGCATGATATTATTCCTGTGATTGACTGTGTTATCACTTGTGAGTTATAGCTCATGATTTTAAATTGTGGTATTGTGAACACTATCTTTATTATGTATTATGTGTTGCTGGGCTGGGCTAAAATTTCTGTGCAGGTTGGAGTTGTGGAGGTTTGTGGGGATGGAAGGAGTTTATGTATTCTATTAGAATTGCTTTGTTTTGTTAGTTGACTTGCTGGGTACCGTGTTGTTTTTGGTACTCACCCCTTGCTTCTACACCTGTGTAGGTTCTGAGCCCGGACAGTGAGTAGTACTTTTCTTTGATCATCCGAGGCTTCCCTGGAGATTTAGAGAGGTAACTGTTGTCATCTAGCTGACTCTCTTGTTCCTATTTCGTTTATGCTTTGTTCTATTCGAGAAGAAAGGTAGTTCAGACTTGTACTTCGTTCGATTTCTGTATTGCTAGAGGCTTTGTACATGTGACAACCAATCCTTGGATGGTGTTTAAGTTTGTAAAGTTTTTTATATTTAGCTATCTAACTTATTTAGTATTTCTGCACATTATTTCTATTTTTCATTGGGTATGGCTGACTTGTCCTGGTGGGATTGAGCAAGTGTTATCACACCCATTTTTGGGTCGTGACATCCACCAATGCTTTTCCTTTCTCCAATACCTCAGACTATTTCAAATCTATCAAATATATAATCTCCATAAGAATACGAATCTAATGAAATTCATATTGCTATATTTATTTTTGTCTATAAAAAATTGGGTCAAAAAGTCACCTTGAGCCCTCAAATTCAAATCTGAAAATTTCTTTCAAATTATGTTTACCCATAATAAAATAAACTTATACGTCAAATTTCAGCTAAAACAGATCATTATTCGACCCCCAAATCAAGATTTTATTCTAATAACTTCAGGGTTATATTTTCTAAATTTAACATAAATTGTATACGTTTCTATCCTGAAAATCTATTCATAATCTCATAAAAACTTAATTGAAATACCGAGAATAATTACCTTGATGATTTAGGATGAAAATTCTAATTTTTCTTCTCCTCTTTTTCTTTCTTTTTCTTCCCGTTTTTTTTCTTTCCAACGTCCATGCTTCGTCGTTCGTTTCTTTTCCTCTTTGGTTTTTAGATTTTTGTTCTTTTTCTATTTATATATATTTTTTGTTATTTATTTATTTGTTTATTTTATATAATAAAAGTGATAAATTTTATTAATCTTCTTTTAATAAATATGAAATAAATAGTATAGGGTACTAACTTAAATATTACTTTAATACACCAATTAAATTAATTATCTAAAATTATCTCTTAACTAAATAACGAAAGTTATTGAATAGTCCAAAATACCCATTAAACATTTACGGGATAAATCTTTTGTAACATACGAAACTCTATATCTCAAAACGACTTAACGGGTCGTTACACAAACTTCTCTCCTTTATTATATATATAGATATGCATGATAATATTTAATTTGAAATTATATTTTGAGTTTTATCATTTATATACACAATAGTTTAAATAATATTCCTCTATTTTTTATGTATTTATTTTTACTTTTATTTGTGGAAGTCTAATGTATTTTCAATTATTTTTAATCTGTTAATTAAAAGATTTTATTATCATATTTATTAATTTTGTTATTCTAAAATTGTCAATTGACTTTTCAATAGCTTGCCACTTGGTTTAACCACATTGCAAACTATTCTCCTTTATTATATACATGAATTAGACTTAATTCAAGGGAGGAAAATAAGAATAGTTATTAAGACATATTAAGCAGGCTAAAATTTAGGAAAAGAGGAGTTGTGTTTTGCTCTATTTTTTTGAGATAATTAATATAAGTACTATATTTTCTCTCTCTTCAATTTATATTCCTTATCTATTTGAGTGAATTTTTTTTTATCATGTGTAGGCCTAATTTAAGGAAGATAGTTATTAGTGATATCTATTAAGTGAGCTACATAGGAACCCTTTGATGTGCAAAACCTTTTTCTTTTTCTTTAATTGTATTTAATTTTTAAAAAAACAAAGAGTATTATTAAGTGAGAGCCATCAAAACTCACACATACACACAAAAAGATCTAGTACAAAATTGAAAGAAGATTTAGAAATCCCCAAGCCAGTAAAGGTCAAACTTATTGTGAAGATATTTTTACGATATCTTTTTTCAAACATATTGTTCATTACTTTTCTTATGCATATTAATGCAATTTGGTTCTCCTGCATATATGATTGATTTTTCTGGATAGAAAGTATAAATTTGTTTAATATTTGATCAATTTTGACATAAAATTATTATTATTTAATCCTATAATTAATATGAAATTGGTATAATTTGTTGTTCATATATATATATATATATATATTGTGTTTGCATAATAAAATATAATCTGACTTTGATTTTTTTATGATTGACATGAATTTTATATAGATTTGATATTTTTTCTTTGTATATTTGTTGTTTATATTTGGTATAAAGTTCAGTTCTTGTGTTGCCATGTAATTGGTATGACATTGATTTAATTATTGAGTTTTCGCATTAAGTTTGTTGGTGAATTGAATTTGAGATGATGGTGGTATAATGAGCATTATTATATTTGTTGTATTTACTTTTTGTATTAATTTGATATAAAATACACATGTGTTTAATATATACACATTTGATATATATATTTGAAGGTAGAATGAACTTGATATGAAAGTGGTCTGATACTGATATGATTTTTAAGTAGGTATATTAAACTTATAGGTGGCATGAACTTGATATGAAATTGGTATGATGTGCATTATATCTCTGATGTGTTTAATTACTTTTTGTATTAATTTGATAAGAAAAAAAATAATATAGTACTATTTTCACTATTTAAGTTGATATGAATTTTAAATTTGTATAAATTTTGAGGTTCCCCTATATATATGATTGTTTTTTCAGTGTATAACGTACAAATATGTTTAATATTTGATCAATATTGACATTAAATTGATATTTTTTTTTATGAAATCTACAATTAATATGAAATTGATTTAATTTGCATTTCATATATGTAGTGTTTGCATAATAAATAATATTGAATTGTAGGATCTAAAAAACTACACTAATTTCATGCGAATACTTGTCAACTATTAAACACATTTATACTTTACACCAAATTAATACAAAATATAAAAGCAAAATACATACAATATACGTTATACTAAGTTCATATCATACTCATGCCATCAACAATTTAATGTAGATACTAAAAAAAAAAATCACTTAATACCTATTGCATGACAACACATGAGTTAAACTTTCTACCAAAAATAAACAGTCTATATATAATAAAAGAATACCAACAAATTATATGAAATTCATGTCAATCATATAAATTATAAGTCCCCTCACATCTTATTATGCTAAATTGCAAGCAACTCTCATACTTTTTTTTGTATAATAACTAAATGATCAAACAAATTAAAAAAAAAAATTTTTCGATATGTAATTAAAACATCTTTTTGTATTCATGAATGTTAGAAATAAGTCAAATTACCTATTTTAGGAGTTATACTTTTTTAACAACAAATATATATATTACTACTTATTAGAAGTGGGAATAAGCACACACGTCTCCGTCAATGCCTGTGCTTAGCCGTAAATAAATCAAAATTCCGAGGCATCTCTACATAAGAGACCTACTTGGCTTGGTGGTTCCAGCCTGACATTTCAAGCTGGATGTTGTTGGTTTGAACCCAGCTACAAATCTTTACTTTGTTCGTTTTTTGTATAGCAAAATACTTGGAGCTCACTTGATTATTTCATTTTTCTCCATTTTTACATACCAACAAAACTAAGGCCCACTTGCAAAAAATTTACAAAACAATTATTGACTCTTAAAATTTTGTATACATAATCATAAATTAGAACAAAATAAGTAACATATGTTATTTAAAACTAACATAAAATACACTATTAGTCGCAATAATTAACAACTTAGCTTTTTAAAAAATATATAAAAAAATCTAAAGGTATCACATAAATCGAGATAAAAAAATAACACGTGTGGTCTGTGCCTAATTAATTTTTTAACCAAAATAAATATTGTCATCATTTTAATTAATTGCTCTTATTTAATTAAGGAAAAAAATTAATAAAATTCCTAAATTTTATGATCTTAAATTAAATATATGTCAAATTATTTAAGTCGAATGTATCAAAAATTTTTGATCTTATGACAACATGAACGTTGCAAAAAAAAAAATAGAAAGAAGAAAGAGATATTCTTTTTAAGATGAACTAAAAGAAAAGGACAAACAAATTAAAATAAATGAAACATCATATTTTAAATTGATCATACAAATAAGAGTACAAAAATAATCAAACATATTTATTGGCCCGAACAACGCTCGAATTGTCGTGAGTTCGAACCTCAGCAGGAACATTTTCATTTTCCTCCATTTTAACATACCAATAGAAGTGGACCCTACTTATGACAATTAATAATTTAACTAAAGATTGAATTTTTTTGAATGATTCTCAAATTTTTGTGTGCAAAATATAACTTGGAACAAAATAAATAACATATATTATTTCAAATTAACATAAAATATACTCTAAATCACAATAATTAACGACTTAAAATTTTTAAAAAATATATAAAAATCTATCAGTGATGAACTAAAAAAGGGACAAGTAAATTAAAATGAAAGAAATACCATATTTTAAATTTAATCAAACGAATAAAATTATAAAAATAATCGAACATATTTATTTGCCCGGGCCGCGTTTACTTGTCACGACTCGGAAGGGGGGCCTAGATATGACATGGCAAAGGAGAACCCGAAAGTCCTCGATCAAGCCATCATAGCATCATTAATCACATCATTTGTTTGGAAGCATGAAAAAGTAAACACATAACACATAATTCTAGGGAGAACGGGGCTTTGGACTCAAGCTATGGGGATGTTGCCGGGAATGGGATGAGCATGGATCACATAGCGCATAACAAGTATTTCTAAGGGGCGGGCAAGTAGGACTCAAGCTATGGGGGCATACCGGGTTGGGGGACTTTCCACATAAGCACATTCCCAACATTCACAAATCCAATACATAATCATAAGCATAATCGGAACATCATTCTCATAACCAAATCTCAATAGCCATAATATCTCAACAAACACAATACAACGTGCAAGAGTTTAACATGCCAACATAGCCTCTACATAAGATAGAACGGGGCCTCGACATAATCCGGGCTCATCCTAAAGTCATAAAGTAGGAAAATAAAATGATACAAGGAAGATAGAAAGTAACTATTGCCCTTGAACAAAATAGATCACCACAAGCAAATAACTTCAAGAATGTCACTCATTGTCCAATGGGAGATAGAGGTCGTCATCGGTCCCTACATGGTTAGAACATGTAGACAAAAAGTATGGGTTAGCACATAATATGCACTATGTATGTGGGCATGCAATGCATATGACATAATAATATGACCAAGCGATATGACAAGGGGATAAGTGATTTGAAAGGAGTGCACGTAGCGAAAAGATAAGTATATCATAATAATATGCCATGCCATGATGCATGAAATGCAACCTACAAATCATATTATAATGGGGATGTGACCTCAATCAACAACGGAGGGAACCCGAGCGAGCTACTACTTGGATTCGGACTACTTGCCAGGTAGATCTCTAGTCACCCTTCAACAAGGGGAAACATAACAAGTCATCCCATCTAGAGAGAAATCCCATGTTGGCACATGATTTGACGGAAATGAGTATGGACCCTTGGAGCTAGTCCACCCCGACTCCAATCCCTCGGTGCTAAGTCTCATCCAACGAGAATACATATATACACGCAAACTTTTCAAACGGAGGGTTTATATTCTTTTCAAAACCATGCATCATTAGGCAAACCATATCATTATCAAATCCATATCCATACTTAGGCTAAAAGGCCAACAAGAATTTTCAAAACTATTTCCATATCAATGCAATAGGATTAGCTCATCTACATAGCTTATTATATCAAGCCTTCATAATATATCAAAATGGTGCAAGCACCCATAATGCTCAAAGAGCCATAACAAGAGACTATGTGA
>JBCEWC010017672.1:0-12372 GCA_038996855.1 Solanum aculeatissimum
TTTGGCCTTTAAGCCTAAGTATGCATGATTATGATGTCAAGTGTTTCCGTTCCATTTTGAAAGCATGTATATGTATACGTATTCTTGTGGAATAACGACTTAGTACCGAGAAGGATTGGAGTAGTAAGTGGGTTATCCCCAAAGGTCCCACTCCTTTCCCAAAACTATGTGCCAACATAGGTTCTGCTACCAAAATGGGAGGCCCATAAGGTATGCTATGATATGATATGATATGACATGATATGTTATGGAAATCCTTCTGAAATGATCGGGTCGTAAGGAAGGTGGCCATCACACCGAAATGACAGGGTCGTAAGGTGTGGTGTAGATTACGTTTGGCAAGTAATCTTCTCCGATCTGATGGAAGGCCTCATTGGGAAAGTTCATGTCGTAGCTCACATGAGTGTGGATGTCGGTTATGGTCACATCCCCTATACTATAAGTATTATGGCCTTTCATGCATCATCGGTTCATGGCATATTGGTATACTATCCCTTCCTATATTCTTCTTCTATATATGCATCCTTGCCATCTAGCTTGGTTGTAGGCTCATGTTCATATGCATTGCATGCCCGCATACTTAGTGCATTATTACGTGCTAACCCATACTCTTTGTCTACATATTCTAACCATATAGGTCCGAAGGTGACTTTCATCCTCCTCTAGACGGCTAATCGAGATTTTGAAGTTTTGCTTGTTGTGAGCCTTATACTTCAAGGGCAACACCCACTTTCATCTAGCTTTTCTTTACCTTTATGTTTCTTTACTTTATGACTTGAGGGTGAGCCCGGATTATGTCGAGGCCCCGTTCTATCTTATGTAGAGGCTATGTTGGACATGTTAAACTCTTACACGTTGTATTATGTTTAGTTGAGATATTACGTCTATTGAGATTTGTTTATGAGAATGATATTCCGATTATGCTTATAGTTATGTATTGGACTTGTGAATGTTGGGAATGTTCTTATGTGGAAAGTCCCTTGACCCGGTATGCCCCTACAGCTTTAGTCCTATTTACCCTCCCCTTAGAAATACTTGTTGTGTTCTATGTGATCCATGTTAATCCTATCCCCGACAACATCCCCATAGCTTGAGTACAAAGCCCCTTTTTCACTAGAAGTATGTGCTATGTGTTTACTCACTCACGCTTCCAAACCGATGATGTGAGTAATGATGATATGATGGCTTGATCAAGGACTTTTGGGTTCTCCTTCTCCATGTCACATCTAGGCCCCACTTTTAGGTTGTGTAAAAGATGGTATCAAAGCCTTAGGTTTGTAAATGATCCTCGGAGTCCAACATGCTGTGTCGATTAGAGTCTTGTTCATGGATGTGATACGCGTCATGCCTATGAATGGGAGGCTATGATGATATTCTAGGAATTTGTCTCATTTCATTGTATCTCGATGTTGTCCTATGAGTTGTTACGATAAATCCCCTAAACTCTTGGTACTTTTGTTGCTCTTTCAGAACATGTCTCCCAGAAGAGCTCCTTTCCCTCGTCAGGCTCCAGAATTTGAAGAACAAGCCCCTCGAGCACTGGTAGAGGAGCAAGTGTCTCATGCAGAATTAAGGAATATGGTGTCTATGTTGGCCCAAGCAGTGGCTAACCAAGCCCAGCCAACTAATCCCATGATTATTGGTACCCCGACTTCTAGGGTGAGGGATTTCAATTGGATGAACCCTCCAGAATTCTTCGGTTCAAAAAGTGATGAGGATTCCCAAGAGTTCGTTGATGAGCTCACAAAGGTGTTGACTATTATGGGTGTCAGTTCTGAGGAAAAAGATGAGTTAGCTGTTGGTGGAGAGAATGGAAGATGTTAAGGTTGATTAGAAGAAGTTCAAGTTTGCATTTCTAGACTGTTTCTTCCCTCTTCAACTTCGAGAAGCCAAGATGACCAAATTTATCAACCTCAAGCAAGGTAGAATGACCATGAGGGACTATTCTCTCAAATTCACTAAGCTCTCAAAGTATGCTCCTATGCTAGTAATAGATCCCCGTGCAAGAATGCACAAGTTCATTTCTGGCATTTCTGACTTGGTGGTGAAAGAATGTCGCACTGCTATGCTCATTAGGGACATAGATATCTCCCGGCTTATGACCTATGCTGAACAAATTGAGGGTGAGAAGCTCAAAGAGCGAAGGGCGAACGACTCTAAGAGAGCCCGGCATGATGGTGGGTTCTCCAAATCTAAGGGTGGTAGCGGATTTGGTCGTTTCCAACAGGGCCAAGGTTCGAATGTGACGTTTGCTAACCCAAGGATGCGTCCTCCTAAGTTACAAATTGGGGGTTGTCCATGAATTCCCCGATGTGACCGGTGTAGGAAGAACCGTGTAGGTGATTGAAGGAGAGCTTTGGGTGCTTTCTTTGGATGTGTTGGCTTAGATCACAAGATTTCCAACTGTCCAAGGGGTGCAAAGAGGGATCAAGCAGCTCCTGGTGGTCAAGGACCGCCAAAAGCTCTGGTTGGTGGTGCTCCTAGGAACAATCGATTTTATCTTCTTCATGCCCGACAAGAGGTAGATAAAGCTCCCGACGTCGTAACTGGTATGTTAAAAGGCTTTGATTTTGATGCTTATGCCTGTCACGACCCGAAAGTGGGGCCTAGATGTGACATGGCGAAGGAGAACCAAATATTCCTCGATCAAGCCATTATAGCATCATTACGCACATCATCGGTTCAGAAGCGCGGAAACATTAACACATAGCACATAATTGTAGCGGTAACGGGGCTTTGGACTCAAGCTATGGGGATGTTACCGGTAATGGGAGGAATATGGATCACATAGCATATAACAAGTATTTCTAAGGGGCGGGTAAGTAAGACTCAAGCTATGGGAATATTTATGGGAATGCGAGGAACATGGATCAAATAAGCACATTCCCAACATTCACAATCCCAATACATAATCATAAGCATAATTGGAACATAATATCCATAATCAAAACTCAATAGTCATAATATCTCGAGAAAATATAATACAACGTGCAAGAGTTTAACATATCCAACATAGCTTCTACATAAGATAGAATGGGGCCTCGACATAATCTGGACTCACCCTCAATTCATAAAGTAGGAAATAAAACAATACAAGAAAGATAGAAAGTAGCTATTGCGCTTGAACAAAAGGGCTCACCACAAGCAAATAGCTTCAAAATGTCACTCGTTGTCTAATGGAAGATAGAAGTCATCATCTGTCCCTACATGATTAGAACATGTAGACAAAAAGTATGGGTTAGCACATAATACGCACTAAGTATGTGGGCATGCAATGCATATGACATAGTAGTATGACCAAGCAAGATGACAAAGGGACAAGGGATACGAAAGGAATGCACATAGCCAAAGGATAAGTATATCATAACAATATGCCATGCCATGATGCATGAAATTCAGCCTACAAATCATATTATAGTGGGAATGTGACCTCAACCGACAATGGAGGGAACCCGGGAAAGCTACTACTTGGTTTCGAACTACTTTCCAGGTAGATCCCTAGTCACCCTTCAAAAAGGGGAAACATAACAAGTCATCCCATCTAAGGAGAAATCCCATGTTTGCAAATGGTTTGACAGAAAGGAGTATGGACACTTGGAGCTGGTCCACCCTGAATCCAATCCCTCGGTGCTAAGCCTCATCCCATGGGAATACATATATACATGCAAGCCTTTAAAAATGGAGGGTTTACATTCTTTTCGAAACCATGCATCATTAAGGAAACCATGTCCTTATCAAATCCATATCCATACTTAGGCTCAAAACCAACAAGAATTTCAAAAATCATTTCCATATCAATACAATAGGAGTAGCTCATCTACATAGTTTATCATATCAAGCCTTCACAGCATATCAAAATGGTGCAAGCACCCATAATGCTCAAAGAGCCATAACAAGAGACTGTGTGATCACAAGACTTAACATATCATATCATAACAAGAGGTTCATGCCCTTAACAAGAGTTTCATCATAACAATATTTCAATGCATATACCATGAATGAGGAATCAAGTGCATGGGTAATAGAGGATTCAAGCCTTAAACTATAATTCAATAGATAATTCAACATAATCCATGAGAAAACCCAATTCAAAACATAATGTAATTTACCCATGCATATTAAACCATCAAAGGGACATGCTCATTAGACCTTCAAGAGTTTAAATGCACTTCATGAAATTTCAAACATAAATCAACTTTAAATCACCTAATTTCTATAGCCCACAACACAATTCAATTAAATACACCAAAACATAAAGAATCCATAATTTAATAAATATAAAATTCATAATTTAATGAGTGGGGTTCTTGGGGTCATCAAGGATGAAATGAAATCCATGAATCAATCCTGCATACCTTGAGATTAGCCAAGAGAATTGGATGATTTTGCAAGAAATATGATCTTCCAAAAACTTTTCAAGCTTTCATCAATGGAGGTCAAGAGAATTTGGTGAGGATTCAGGAGTGTTAGAATGAAATAAAGGGGATTAGGGTTGTTCTTTTGATTGGGTTCAGATAGCTGTAGTACTTCATGACATTGTTCTTACCATATTTACTATATTTCACTCAGTCAATCGATGATGCATACTAGGTACCTTCCACTGGTACTCACCTCTACTTTTCTGCATTTACTCGTTGTGTAGGTTTAGGTACCATGGGTTTGGGTTGACTTTCCTGTAGGTGGGACCTAATAGGTGCCATCATAACTTGAAAAATTGGGTCGTGACATCAACTCTCAATTTAGGACTCAATTTTGACTCTCGATTTGAGATTGGATTTTTAACTTTCCATTTAAGATGCCTTAAGTCATTATTCATGAATGTCATAATACATAAACATAAGTAGTTATGGGGCTTCAACCAACTTGTAATACCATGTGAGCTATTACATGGAATCTCGATGTTGCCTTTACACACCAGAGAAAGAGTAGCCTATGTTCCAAAGGTAAGGTATACCCCACATAGTGCTTGGTTCTCATGACATAATCATTTATATTGGGAAAACATGATCCTGCAATGGCAAAGTAGTTATGAGAAAGGTACGCTTTATATAAGGACCCTTTGGGTCGAGCCCCCACCCAGAATCTCATCCGGTTCAAAGTCATCATTCCGCAGGAATACATATACATGTACATATACATGCTTGTAATAGGATCATATTATCATTTCAAATGATAATCATGCATACTTGGGCTTAAAATCCAAATAATACTTCAATTCATACTTTTATGCATAGGAATAGCTCATTCAAAACTTGTACATGATGGTGAATATACATCTTTCATTGCTTGCAACCTAAACATGACCATTATGTGATCATATTTATGCCATAACCATACTTGGCTTGAAATCATAATCATAGTCATACATCATAGCCAAATCCATAGTAAAACTTCATGAAACACCATGTTTATGCATGAATATGACACGAGGAATGAGGGAATAACATGGTGAAACTCATACTTAAATCATGAAATTAAGATGGAATCATGCATAAACTATGAAGGCATCAACATCGGATCATAAGTGAAACTACCCATGCACGGATTCTTAGTATAAATGAATATGCAAGCTCCAATCTCATGAAAATCCATGAAATCATTAAAATAGGAAGTAATTCATGTATACCAATTCAAAACCAAATCATGAAAATCAACTTTACAACTCACTTGAAGTTCATGAAAACTGAAGAATAGAAGTTGGGCTTCATGATTGAAATGGAATCATGAATGGAAACCACACACACCTAGCTTAGATTGAGGAGTTTGAGATGGATTTTTCTTGAATCGTTGAGACCCTTGAAGAATTCAAAATTTTTGCTTGAATGAGAACTTGGAAGGTGAATTTGAATGAATAAATGAGAGCCTACGTCTTATGAAGTGTATGGAATGTGATGAGAGCCTTAGAAACTGATTTAGGGGAATATACTAGTCATAAAACATGCCTAAAGGTGATAGAAAAGGGGGAAAAGACTTTGATATCCTTATGAATAAGCACTAGGAAGTTGGTGCAGGTACTTTCAAAGAACCACCTTAGGTCCGTGATGCACACCAAGGGACATGGTGGGTTCTGTAGTGTGCACCCTTAGAGAAAAACATGTAGATAGGTTTTACTAAAATAGGCATAACTTCTTGCTCCGAACACAGAATTAGGTGAAATCAAATGAGTTTGAAATATAATTCAAAGAGATTTAATTTTGTAGGTCATAGGTCACCTAATTATTTTTGAGCAAGGATATATGACCATTTGAAGTTGACCCTTCTACTGGTTCATACAAAAAACATAGCCTATGGAATTCCTTTGGACTTGGCTTGAGCTCGGAGGTCCCTTGTGACCATAAACCACATATATAAGCATGGATTAAATGCTTGAAAGTGAATTTATCTTGAGCTTGTGGTGCCCTCCGTGGTGTGCAATGGTCACTGGTTCAAGGTATGGGACTCACCATGAAATCCTTTCACATGGAGGGGTGTGCACCATGGACCGTGAAGTGGCTCGTGGTGTGCATCCTCATCTGGAAAACCTACCTTTCATACCAAGGCATTATCCACAAACCCTTTCACGGCAACTGGTTCCTTCCACGACCCACGAAGGGCTTCTTGGAAGGTACCCCTTGCTAAAAATCCTTGGAAAAGTTATATCCAATCTTTGTTCACCTTTACGAAGTCTAAATCCATGAAAATTATCTTCTAGGACTGGAATTTTATGCCTTGATCAAATCTTTTGAGGTACAAGGTATTACAGAAAAACTTTGTCAATTTAGCCTTCCTAACCTCAAGAGGGAAGAAATGATCCATAAAAGCAACTTTGAGCTCCTCCCAACTAAATTTTTCATCACCTATTATCTCACTCAACCATTGAGTATAGCATACTTAAGCCTCCCTTCAATTGATTAGCAACTAATTCAACCTTCTCTTCTGAAGACACCCCCAATAATAGCCAACACATTATAGATCTCATCAATGAACTCTTGGGTATCCTCATCAACCTTGGAATCACAAAGCTCTAGAAGATTCATCTAGGCAAAGTCTCTCAACCTAGCAGCAAGGGTGGGTACATGAGTCAGAGGAACAACCCGTCCAACTTTGGTAGCCATCGTTTGGGCCATCATAATAGTCACAGTCCATAATTTAACATTAGTAACTTTCTCTCCCATAGGATCCTGAAGAGTTTGGTCCTTATTAACAAGAGTCTATCTAGGCTTAGGTTCTCCTTTGAGGCATCATCTATAAATTAATCAAAGAACATTCATTAGATTGAGGAAACCTTAGGACACGTTCTATGGCATGACACGATTCATAAAGAAGTGAGACATTTCCTAAAATGCCTTGTAGCCTCCTATTCATAGATCTAGTGCACTTCACACCCATGGATAAGACTATATATGACGTGACTTGTTAGACTATGAGGACAATTTCAAAACCTCAGTGCTATAATACCATGTTTGTCATGACCCAACCCTAGGGCCTAGTCGTAATACGGTAAATGAGATCCCGAAAGTAACATCAAACTAACCTCCTGATATTTAATAAAGTATTTAATGTGGATCAATGAGAAATACATAAGAGGAAGCATACACATGACATAACTAATAATCATAAGGAAGATCGTAACATGAGGAAATAAAAGTTCAAAACTGAAATAATACATAGATCCAATAAATGCCTTTAACTCATGACATAAGATAGGGGCTTAGACAAACCCTACCTCACCCTAAACATAAAGAGAGTTGTCTCTAATACATAATAAAACATAAAAGATAAGATAGTAGGCTTTGTCCTCGAAGCATAAGGACTCACCCAATCCAGATAGTCAAGATACCTAGATCTAACCAGGGGATGGATTGATAGGACAAGACATATTATAGAGAATTGAAATATAGAAGAGTTAACCATGAAGTTCTTATGATGCATGAATGAAATTACATATAATCACATGAAGAGATACATCCATAATCAACACTTGAGATCATACAAAACCATCATATAGAACCTTGGAGCAATCTCTTTCTTATGGGCCTTGCCTATTTCGGAGAGTACATTGGTATGACTTACGGTCTTTGCTTATTTTTGATACTTGCAGTTGAAACACCTTACGGGGTATTCCTTTTTTAGAATATTTCATCTGAGTCACCTTACGGGCCTTACCCATTTTGTAGTCTTGCACTTGAATCATCTTACAGGCCTTGCCCACCTCGGAGACTTGCACTTGAATCACCTTATGAGCCCTGCCCATTTAGGAGACTTGTACTTGACTCACCTTAGGGGCCTTCCACATTTTGGGATTTGAATTTCAAAGGATCATCATGAATCATAAAAAAGTCATCATCATAGATATTGAAACTTGAAAATAAAACCATAATTCAAACATGTTTACATACATGGAAATAGCTTGCTCATAACTTGCTTATCTTAGTTTATGCATCCTTTAGAATACTTATAGCAAAAGCTTAGACATTATACTGAATACAATTAAGTCATAGACATATTCATATTGACCCATACTCATATCTATAATTGAAATCATATCCATAACCAAAACTTTATGTAAAAGCCTTATGCATGCCTAATCTTGCATGAGAAATGAGGGTAAAATATGGGTACATAAAATTCATACTTAAAACATGATAATAGGATGGAAACTGTAATGACGCTCTGAGATATTTCTATGTTTCTGGTGTTATTTAGGTGGTTTGAGCATGTGTATAACAACCTCAGGCTATTGATGATTTATTGGGATTGTTGGGATGGTTATTGGTTGAGTTGGTTGTGATTTATGTGGTTTTCCAAGTTAATCGGAAGTTCTAACTATAAAAATATGTGTCTTGTAAAGTCCTAGTAAATGTATTTTTCAAGAGGATGCAACTACTTGTCACCTACTAGCTTAATTTAGTAAAGCAAGCACCTCACTTATTTTTACACAACTTTCCAGATATTAGCCCTTTCATAAGACCTTAACACTTAGCTACACTTGTCCAGTGTTGACCTTAATATCAAATACCACCTTTGAACATGATTGATCAGTTCACTTAGTAGTATTGGAAGGTATTGGGTGTTACACCCCCGAGGCTCCTTTATTATCATCATTTGTCTAGTAAGCTAAGATCATTACTTATATCACCAAGCTATATCAAAACCCATATGCGTAGGATTATTACACATAGAGTATGGGGTGTTACACTCATAACCATAATTGAAATCATATCCATAACCAAAACTTCATGTAAAATCTTTATGCATTGCTAATCTTGCATGTGAAATAAGGGTAAATCATGGGTACATGAAATTTATATTTAAAACATGATAATAGGATGGGAACTATAGTGACCCTCTAGATCATTTCTATGTTTTTTCTGTTATTTTATTGATTTGAGCACATGTATAGCGACCTCGGGCCATTAGTGATTTGTTGGGATTGATGGGATGGTTATTGGTTGAGTTGAGTGTGATTTATGTGGTTTTTCAAGTTAACGGGAAGTTATAACTATAAAAATGAGTTTCTAGTAAAGTCCTATTAAATGGCCTCAGAATGGCATTCTGACGGTTCCATTAGTTTCGGAACAGCCGAATTAGGCTAGGAGCATTTCTAGTGCAGTTATATCATGGTTTGTAAATTTAGCCAACAAAATGGGTTAATAGTTGACTTAGTCAACACCCTTGAGAAATGTGCTTCAAACGAGAATTTCAAAAGCGCGGTTAGATCTAGAACATCGAGTTAGGTCTAGGACAACCCTTCGTTTGATACCATGGACTTCCGAAAATGATTTTCCCCTTGAGGGCTTTCCATTAAAAGTTGCAAATAAGAAAGTAAAACTCACATCAGATTGTAGGAAGCATCATAGGAAATTTTGACCACACCATTGGATCCAAAACGACGAAGTTATTAAGGTTACATAGTTCATTTACAAAAATTGGAGTCCGAACGAGCCCAAAACATCAAAAAAAGAAATTGGAAGGTTGTTGAAAAGAGAGGAGTGATATCGTATTCAGAGATGCTGCCATGTGGCAGCATCAAACTATGCCACATGTCAATGACATGGCAGCGGTAGTTGTATATATTTGGCCTTCGTTACAGGAAGTGATATACACGTATATACCAACTTTACATGCCATTTTTGAGCTTATTTTTCATCCAATATAAGTGATTCAAAAGGCTAACTTGTTTATT
The DNA here is from genome assembly GCA_038996855.1 of Solanum aculeatissimum. Lineage (NCBI taxonomy): Eukaryota > Viridiplantae > Streptophyta > Magnoliopsida > Solanales > Solanaceae > Solanum > Solanum aculeatissimum. The sequence continues at coordinate 10,166 of JBCEWC010017672.1, forward strand.
TTTTTCAAGAGGAACATTGTGGAAGTATCAAAAAAGGCTTTTGGAACGCCGTTCAAGGTAGAAATCACTATTTTTGTAGGGTCTATTATCATAAATTGTTGAAAACATTACATTGCATATCTCAGTCATTTCTTAGTGGAATTAAGAGATATGTGTGGCTAAGTTGTTCTATTTTCCGAGAGAAACATTGTGATATGCTTGGATCTTGTTAATTTAATTATATTTTTATAGAATTTGATCAAGAAGTTATGTACGAAATATATTTCGATAAGAAATGTAACTTGGTTTTTGAGTAGGGATAGCAATGGGGCGGGTGGGGGGTGGGTTGAGCTCAACCCAAAAATTTTCTAAATCGCCTCGCGCCGCCCCACATGATGAATTTTTCCATTTTCAACTTTCCCCGCCCTGTATAGACTCGCTCTGCATAAACTCGCCCCACTTATATTTTAAAATTATTTTCTTTTTTAATTGAATTTAGTTTTTTTCTAATTAACGTCTCAACAACTAATTAACTATTTTAGTTGACATTTTAACAATTGTTTGTTAATCATTAATTAAAAGTTTCTAATTAATATTTTAACAACTATCAATTACTGGGCATGTCTAGTTTAAATTTTAGAAAAAAAAAATTAAAGTCAATGTTAAATATAAAAAATTTATATCTTTGATTTTTACTAATTACAAAGATTTAATTTTTTTGAATTTCTATTTGTTTTTTTAAACCTGCAATCCGCCTCACCCCACATTAGATTTAAAAATAGCTACTTCAATTTGCCCTGTCCCACATAACTTTAAACTTACCCCGCCCTGTATAGCTCAAAAAATCGAGTTGTACCCGTCCCGCCCCACCCCATTATCGTCCCTATTTTTGAGTCATTTCTCTGTCTGCTGGGATCTATTTTGTGTTGAAATTTTGGCTCTAGACTTATAATGACGTGGGGGTTATTTTACGGGGGTTGATTTGAATTATCAGTGTGGGCCATAGTTTTCCTCATTTTGATCATAATTGTTATGATTTTCCCCTATTCTTAAGATTTTACAACCAAATAAGGCATAATGATCTTGTGACTTATGTTTTGACAGGTGAGCAACATTTGGAGGCGATCAAGTAGGGAAAAACTCGAGTGGACTGATTAGGACCATAAGGATAATCCTTCCCGGTAGGCTAGGCTTATCTAACCCTTGGTCTAAGCTGAAACAATTATTGTGGTTGTATATGGAATATACTTGCTATCTGAAATATGTTATTTATGGGTTGGTTTTGCTAAGTATGTGATATATACATGGCTTGTTTTACTCCGTATGTGTAATATATGATGAAGTGGGATGGTATTCCCTATGTTGATGACCGTATTAGCTGTAGTTATGATATTAGCTGTGTTTTGGCATTGTAAACTGTGAGAGGGCATGAAGAAGTCTAAATATGGGTTGATGCCACGTGAAAGGTATGTACACTGAGCTTGACTATAGTCTTTATGTGTGTGTATACTGATGCTACTGAGATATGATAGATTGTGAGGCTGGTTGTTTGATTATATACTATACTGTGGACTTGTTCGGGTATAGATATGACTTTGATGGGCCGATTTGTTTTGGATACGATACTTTGGAATTGTTCAGGTATAGATACTGTACTGTGGACTTGTTCGGGTATAAATACCATACTGTGGACTTGTTCAAATGTGATTTGACCCCTAGTGGCTTTTCGTTAAAAATTACATATAATAAAGTGGGACCTACTTCATATCATTTCACGACCTAAATAGGATGCCAAGATGTGACATAGCGAAGGAGAACCCAAAAGTCCTCGATCAAGCCATCATAGCATCATTACACTCATCATCGGTTCAGAAGCATGGAAAATAAACACATAACATATAAATTCTAAGGAATTGGGTACTTGGGACTCAAACTATAGGGACATTTCCGAGAATGGGATAACATGAGTTCACGTAACACATAACAATAATCTCTAAGGGAACGGGAAAGGGGAATTCAACTATAGGGGCACACCGGGATCATGGGACTTACCATATAAGCACATAGACATTCAAATCCCCAAGATTCATATCTTAAGCATAATAAATGACAATCCTCATAATCATGACTAATAGAAAAAGTTTCCATAACCATAACATTCAACATTCAAGTCGGAGTACAAGAGTTTAAAGTTTGTCCATAAGCCTCTACATAGATGAAATGGGGCC
>JBCEWC010017673.1:0-12370 GCA_038996855.1 Solanum aculeatissimum
GAATGGATGAATGAGGGTTTGGGGAATGTTTTAGGGGTTTAGGAGATCTTAGGGTACCAAAAAGGGGCTTAAGGAAAAATTAAATCACGAAAATACAATTAATAAAATGCAACTTTCTGAAACTAAGCAAAGTCAAACGGTGCTATAGTGCCTGTCACACTATTCACAGACCGTCTCCTCTCCCATCAGACAATACTTACGTAAATTTTCAGCGCGAACTCTCGGAGGACTTTCTGGAATACTTGATGAGCATTTTGATGGACCGTTTGGAGGTTGACTGGCCGTGTAAGGGTCTCATGAGCCTAACCTTAGACTCCTAGACTCGGCCATGGCTTGTCCAAGCCACTGTCCCACTTGACGGGACAACACACTGACCTTCTAAGCTCAAACAGACCGTTCAAGGGTCCGTGGCTCAACACTTGTCTCATGGGGTAGTTCCTGGCCACCCCTAGCTCACTGAAGTATCCCACGACACTCCACATGGAATGTGACAAGTTTCACGTACCGTGGCCCTGTCCTTCGCCACTTTACTGAGCCTATCTCTAATGTCTTCCGAATTTCAGACAGTCCCACTGTTTGGGCCATAACTTCCTCATCCGAACTCCGAATCGAGTGAAACTAGTTGAGTTGCGAAGCTAACTCAAAGGGGTTCAATGTGATATGTAGCATCCAACATGGTTCAACCCACTACTGTCCCTCTAGGCCACCAACTAGCCCATTTTGCATTCCGCCTCTTAAACTCAACCCGTGGCTACCAAAACTTAACCATGACCAGTAGTACATCATATAAGTCCAATCATAAGGAGATTTTGAAAATATTTGGGTTGTTACAGAGCTAATAAACTCCGGAGGGTTCATCCGGGTGAATTCTCTCATCCTAGAAGCCGGAGTACAACATTCACCAGATTAGCTGGCCGGGCTTGGTTTGCCCCTGCTTGGGCTAACATCGACACCACATTCCTGAACTGTGCATGAGACAATTTTTCCTCTACCAGTGCTCGAGGAGCTTGCTCCTCAAATTCTGGATCTTGACGGGGGAAGGGATCTCTTTTGGGAGGCATGTTCTGAAAGAGCGAAACGAATACCAAAAGTTTAGGGAATCTCATAAACAGTACAAAGCACGGCACAAGGGACAATGAAGTGATAAGTTCCTAAAATATCGTCATAGCCTCTCACTCATAGGTATGACGTGTATCACACCTATGAACGAGACTCTACGTGACACAACATATTGGACTCCGGGGATTATTTACGAACCTAGGGATCTGGTACTATCTTTGTTCACGAACCAGAAGTGGGGCCTAGATGTGACATGGTGAAGGAGAACCCAAAAGTCCTCGATCAAGCCATCATAACATCATTACTCACATCATCGGTTCAGAAACATGGAGAAGTAAACACATAATACATATTTCTAAGGGAAATGGGGCTTTGGACTCAAGTTATGGGGATGTTGCCAGGAATAGGATGAGCATGAATCACATAGCAAGTATCTCGAAGGGGTGGGTAAGTAGGACTCAAGCTATGGGGGCATACCGGGTTAAGGGACTTTCCACATAAGCGCATTCCCAACATTCACAAGACCATAAGCATAAACATAAGCATTAAAAAACATCATTTCCATAACAAATCCCAATAATCATAATATCCCAATAAAGCATAATACAACGTGCAAGAGTTTAAGGTATCCAACATAGCCTCTACATAAGAAAGAGCGGGGCCTCAAAATAGTTTGGGTCTCACCCTCAATACATAGAACAAGAAAATAACTAATATTCCCTCCGTCCAACTCTACTTGACCCCTATTGACTTGGCACAGGGATTAAGAAGTAGTAAATGATAGGGGTAAATTAGGAACGAAATGTAAAATTATCTCTTGATTTCATAAACTGGAAAGGTATTGTTGGACATCCTAAAATAGTATAGCGGCCAAGTAAAGATGGACAGAGGGAGTACAAGGAAGATAGAAGGTGGCTATTACCCTTGAACAAAAGGGCTCACCACAAGCTAGTAACTCCAAAGATGTCACTCATCGTCCGCCGGAAGGTAGAAGTCATCACCGGTCCCTACATGGTTAGAACATGTAGATGAAAGTATGGGTTAGCACAAAATATGTACTAAGTATGAGGGTATGCAATGCGTATGACAATATAGTATGACCAAACGAGATGACAAGGGGACAAGTGATACGAAAGGAAATGCACATAGCCAAGGGGAATATATTATAACAATATGTCATGCCATGATGCATGAAATGCAACCTATGATCATATTATAGTGGGGATGTTGCCTCAACCGACACCAGAGGAGACCCGAGCAAGCTACTACTTGGATTTGGACTACTTGTCAGGTAGATCCCTAGTCAACCCTTCAACAAGGGTATACATAACAAGTCAATCCCAATCTAGGGAGATATCCCATGTTGGTACATGGTGTGACGGAAAAGAGTATCGACCCTTGGAGCTAGTCCACCCCGACTCCAATCCCTCAATACTAAGCCTCATCCCACGGGAATACATGTATATATATATCCATGAAAGCTTTTCAAAATGGAGAGTTTACATTCTTTTCAAAATCATGCATCATAGCCAAACCAAAACATGATCAAATCCATATCCATACTTAGGCTAAAAAGCCAACAAGAGTTTCCATAATCATTTGCATATCAATGCAATAAGAGTAGCTCATCTATGTAGCTTATCATATCAAGCCTTTATAACATATCAAAGTGGTGCAAGCACCCATAATGCTCAAAGAGCCATAACAGGAGATTATGTGATCAAAAGTCTTAATATATCATATCATAACAAGAGGGTCATGCCCTTAACAAGAGTTTCATCATAACCATTCTTCAATGCATAAGCCATGAATGAGAAATCAAGTGCATGGGTAATGGAGATTCAAATCTTAAAATCATAATTCAATAGGTAATTCAACATAATCCATGATAATATCCCAATCAAAATCATAATGCAATTCACCCATTGTCACGATCCGGATTGGGGCTTAGATGTGACATGGCGAAGGAGAACCTAAAGGTCCTAGATCAAGACATCATAACATCATTACACACATCATCGGTTCGAAAGCGCGGAAGCTAAACACATAACACATAAGCTCTAAGGAAATCGGGGCTTTGGACTTAAGCGATGGGGATGTTGTCGGGAATGGGATGAGCATGGATTCACATCACACTTAGCAATTATCTCTAAGGGGACGGGTAAGTGGGACTCAAGCAATGGGGGCACACCGGGATTATGGGACTTTCCACATAAGCACATAGTCAATCATAATTCTCAATATTCAAGTCATAAGCATAATTGATAATAATTCTCATAATCAAGACTAATAAGCGTAAATTTCATAAGCATAGTGTTTAACATATCAAGTCAACATACATGAGTTTAGATTTGTCCAACAAGCCTCTACATAGATCCAGCGGGGCCGCAACATAGTTTGAGGCTCACCCTCAATACATAAGTAAAAGAAAATAACATAATAACTAGGTAGATAGAAGGTGGCTATTGCCCTTGAACAAAATGGCTCACCACTAGCAAGGTTTTCAACAAGGATCAACCAACGTCCGGTAGAATGTGAAAGTCGTCTCCGGTCCCTACATGGTTAGAACATGTAGACAAAGAATATGGGTTAGCACATAATATGTACTAAGTATGCGGGCATGCAATGCATATAACAATATAGTATGACCAAGCAACATGACAAGGGAACAAGTGGTACAAAAGGCATGCACATAGCCAATGAGTAATATAATAATATTCTATGCCATGATGCATGAGATGCAATCCTACAATCATAATATAGCAGGGATGTAACCTCAACCGACAACGGAGGAAACTCGAGCGAGCTACTACCCAGATCCGAACTACTTTCCAAGTAGTACCCTAGTCACCCTTAAACAAGGGGAAACATACAAGTCATCCCATATAGGGAGAAATCTCATATTGGCATATGGTTTGACGGAAAGGAGTATGGACCCTACGGAGATAGCCTACCTCAACTCCAATCCCTCAGTATTAAGTCTCATCCCACGAAAATACATATATATACATGTAACTTCAAATTAGAGGACTTACATTCTTTTTAAATCATGCATCAATAGTCTAAACCAAAACCATTGATCAAACCATGCTTATGCTTTGGCTAAAGACCATCAAGATTTTCCAAAACATTTTCTTAATCATTCCATGTCAATGCAAATAGAGTAGCTCATCTACATAGCTTATCATATCAAGCATTCAAAACATGTCAAAGTGGTACAAGCACCCAATATGCTCAAACAACCATAAAGGAGAGACTATGTGATCACAAGCCTTACATATCATATCAAAACAAGAGTTTCATCATAACAATCTTCAATGCATATGCCATGAATGAGGAACAATAACATGGGTAATGGAATTCAAACTTAAAATCACAATTTAAAAGGTAATTCAACATTAATCATGAGAAATTTCATATTTAAAGCATAATGCGGTTTACCCATGCATAACTAAATCAAAAGGGACATGCACTTTGATTCTTCAAGAGTTTCCATGAACGTTTATAAAATTCAATCTTAAATCATGATTAAATCTCCTAAATTCTACAGCACATAAAACCAATCAACTAAATACTTTAAAATTTAAAGAACCCATAACTTAAAGAATCTTAAAATAAAAAATTAAAGAGTAGGGTACTTGGGTCTTCAAGGATGAAAGAAAATCCTTGAATCAAAACCCACATACCTTTAATAGACCAAAGGAATTAAAGAATTAAGCAAGCAAGGGTTGTCTTCCCCAACTTTCTTCAAGCTTTCAACCATGGAGGTCAAGAGGATTTAAAATTTTTCAAAGAGTAATGAGGAGCCTTAGAATGGATGAAAAAGGGTTAGGGTTAGGTTAAGGGGCTTTAGGGGATCTTAGGATGCCAAAAAGGGGCCTAGGGATTAATTAAATTATGAATTAACCATTAATGAAATGGACATTTAACTGGAAAATAGTGTCACATGGAGGACAACAAGTGTCCGTTTACTGGTACAAGGTCCGTGTACTGGACCGTGAGACCTTCCTTGGTTTCGTCTTCGGCTTGAACTCTCGGGGACTTTCTGGAACACTTCACGAAGGGGGTTCATGGGCCATGTGGCTTCACACAGACTGTGTACTGGTCCGTGGAGCCATAGTTGGCCCAAAAACCAACCCCACAGCCTGGCCAATCCACTTCCTCACTTGACGGACCATCCACACAGACCGTTTGAGGTCTCACGGACCGTGGGGTGGTCCGTGAGACTTCACTTGGTTTATGGGGTGGGTCCTGACTACATTGAATCCAATGGACCATGAAACGGACCCCCACATGTACCGTGGATCTTCACACAGTCCGTGGTCCTATCCTTGGGCAATTTTCAAGGCCTATTCCCAGCGTCTTTCGGATTACGGGCAGTCTCACAGTTTTGGCCATAACTTACTCATACGAACTCCGAATTGAGTAAAACTAGTTGTGTTGCAAAGATAGCTCAAAGAGATTCAATTTTATATGTAGTATCTCACACGGTTCAACTCTCATCAAAAGTTATGTCTCCTCAAAGTATACTGCTCAAACAACCTCTCTAGGCCACCAAATGATTCATTTTCCATTCGGCCACTTAAACTCAACCCGTGGCTACCAAAACTCAACCATGACTGGTATAACATCATACAAGACCAACCATAAGAAGTTTTGAAAATTTTCGGGTGATTACACCCATGCATATTAAACCATTAAAGGGATATGCACATTGATCCTTCAAGAATTTCCATGCAATTCATAAAATTTAAACTTAAATCATCATTAAAAAACCTAATTTCTAAAACCCGCAACTCAATGCAATGAAATATATCAAGGATTAAAGAACCCATAATTAAAGGAAGCGCAAATTCATAAATTAAAGAGAAGGGTTCTTGGGTCTTCATGGATGAAAGAAAATCCATAAATCAAACCCACATACCTTGAGTTTAATCAAGAGAATTGAATGAAATTGCAAAAGAGATGAATTTCTCCAAATTTCTTCAAGCTTTCATCAATGGAGGTCAAGATAATTGAGAGAATTTTAGAGAGAACTTAGGAGTGTTAGAATGGATGAAAAGGGATTAGGGTTTGATTTAGGGGAGTTAGGGGACCTTAGAAAGCCTAAAAGGGGCATAGGATCTAATTAAATTATGAATTAACCATTAATGAAATGGACAAGATCACTGAAAACAGTACACCATGGAAGGCACACAGTGGCCGTCTACAGGTTCACGGTCCGTGAAACTGTTCGTGTGGATTCACTTGGCCTCGACTTCGGCTTGAACTCTCGAGGGACTTTTTGGATCACTTCAAGAGAGTCCTCATGGACCGTGTAGCTGTACACGAATAATATAATGGTCTGTGGAGCATCACTTGGTCCGGAGTCCAGCCCTGAACCTTGGCCAACTTTCTGGATCACTTCGTGGGACCCCTCACGGGCTGTGAAGGGTCATACGGACCGTGAGGTGGTCCATGGGACCACACTCGGTCCATCGCCTGGACCCCAACCCCTAGGAGCACACTGGACCAACCCAAGAGCACCCCCACGGACTGTGGACCACCAAACGGTTCATGGTCCAGCCCTTAGACTCCATTGTAGAACCTTTTTCCCATTGTCCTTCTAATTACGGGCAGTCTCACTACAAGAGCCATAACTTTCACATACAAACTTCGAATTGAGTGAAACCAGTTGCGTTGTGAAGATAACTCAAAGAGATTCAATTTTATATTTGGAAGCCCACACAGTTCATCCCTCACAAAAAGATATGACTTTTCAAATTCCACTGCCCAACCGACCTTACAACTTTACCAAACGATCCTTTTTGAATCCGGCCACTTAAATACAACTCATGGCTACCAAAATTCAACCATGAATAGTTTAATACTAACCTTTACCAACCATTATGAAGTTAAAATTTTTTATGTCATTACACAAACTACCGTGTAAGACTGCACAAGTTTATTTTTGGGATATCTAATTTGGTTGTGAAAGAGTATCATACGACTATGCTTATTTGAGATATGGACATTTCCAGGATCATGAGTTATTCTAAATAGATTGATGGAAAGAATCTCAAAGAGAGGAGGGTGAATGATTTGAAGAAAGCCCGTTATGATGGTGGGTTCTCCAACTCTAGGAGTAGTGGTGGTAATGGTCGCTTCCAAAAGGTCCAAGGTTCAAATACAATGCCTGCAAATGTTAGGGTGACTCCTCCCAAGGCACAAGTTAGAGGTGGATCATTGCCTCCTCTATGTGATAATTGTGGAAAGAATCACCCTGGGAAGTGCTTGTGGGGTTCGAGTGCTTGTTTTGAATGTGGTAAGATAGGCCACAAGCATGATTATTGCCAAAAATCCCCAAATAAAGGTCAGGAAGCTCAGAGTGATCAAGGAGAACCGAGGGTCCAACAAGATCATACTCCTAAGAGCAACAGGTTTTATGCCTTTCATGCTCGACATGAAGTAGAGGAGACTCAGGATGTGGTGATTTGTATGCTAAAAGTCTTTAATTTTGATGCTTATGCCTTGCTTGATCTGTATGCAAATTTATCTTTTGTGACTCCTCTTTTGACTGTTAAGTTATGTTTCAGTCCTAAAATTTTGGGGGAACCTTTCTCAGTTTATACTCCCGTGCGCGAGTCTATTGTTGCCTAAAGAGTTTATCAGGGTTGTCCTATATCTGTATTGCTTAAAGTTCTTCCTTGTGATCTTATAGACGTTGATATGTTTGACCTTGATGTTATTCTTGGGATGAATTGGTTGCATACTTCATATGCCTCTAATTATTGTAGAACCCTGAAAGTTAAGTTTCAGTTTCTGAATGAGCTTGTTCTGGAGTGGAAGGGTAGTGATTCCGCATTTAAAGGTCAGTTTATTTCCTATCTCAAATCCAGAAAGATGATTTCTAAGGGGTGCATCTATCATATTCTGAGGGTTAGGGATGTGGAGTTTGAGCCACCTACTCTTGAGTCAGTTCTGGTGGTTAATGAGTTTCCAGATGTTTTTCTCGAATATTTGCCTGATATTCCTTCTAAAAGGGAAGTGAACTTTGGCACAAATCTCCTTCCAAATACTCAGCCAATTTCCATTCCCCCTTATCGTATGGCATCGACTAAATTAAAGGAGTTGAAGGACCACTTGAAGGATCTATTTGAGAAAAGCTTTATTAGGCCAAGTATATCGCCTTGGGGTACTCCCATGTTATTTGTGAGGAAGAAGGATGGGTCTCTTTGGATGTGTATCAACTATCGACAATTGAATAAAGCGACCATCAAGAACAAATACCTGTTTCCAAGGATCGATGACTTGTTTGATCAACTTCAAGAAGCTACACAATTCTCAAAGATTAACCTCCATTTTAGTTACCATCAATTGAAAGTAAATGAGTGTGATATTCCAAAAATTTCTTTACAAACTAGATATGGGAATTTTGAATATGTGGTGATTTCATTTGGTTTAACTAATGCTCCAGCGGTATTTATAAATCTTATGAATCGGGTGTTCAAGCTATTCCTTGATAGTTTTGTGGTTATCTTCATTGATGATATTCTTATTTACTCCCGAAGTGAGCAAGAACATATGGATCACTTGTGGTTGGTTTTTTAGACTTTGAGGGAGAAGCAGTTATTTGCCAAGTTCAACAAATGTGAATTTTTGTTGGGAGAAATGGATTTTCTTAGTCATGTGGTATTCGGTGATGACATTAAAGTTGACTCAGAGAAGAATGAGGTCATGAAGCATTGGCCTAAATCATTGACTCCTTTATATATTCAGAGTTTCCTTGGGTTGACTAGTTACTATCAAAGGTTTGTTGAAGGTTTCTCATCCATTACATCTCCATTGACTAAGTTAACTCAAAAGAATGCCAAGTTCGTATAGTTAGATGGGTGTGAGAAGAGTTTTTAGATCTTAAAGGATAGACTTACATCGACTCCTATTTTGAATTTACCAGATGGCTTAGTTTGGTTTTTGGTGTGTTGTGATTCTTCTAAGATTGGGTTGGGTTGTGTACTCATGCAACATGGAAGGGTGATAACTTATGCATCGAGGCAATTGAAGGTGCATGAGCACAATTACCTGACTCACGATCTTGAGTTGGCAGTTGTGGTATTTTATTTGAAGATTTGGAGGCATTACTTATATAGGGTTCATGTTAATGCTTTCATCGATCACAAGAGTTTGCAATATGTGTTCATCCAAAGAGACCTTAATTTGACGCAACGAAGGTGGTTGGAACTACTTAAGAATTACGACATGAGTGTTCAGTATCATTTTGGCAAGGCAAATGTTGTAGTTGGTGCTCTTAGTAGGCTATCTATGAGTAGTGTGGCCTATGTTGATGAAGGGAAGAAAGATTTAGGTAAAGATGTTCATCGTTTGGATAGACTAGGTATTAGATTGGTTGACTCTAATGATGGTGCATTCATGTTCAGAATGGGGCTGAATCTTATATGGTTGTTGATGTCAAGGAAAATCAGGACTTGGATATGTATTTTGTTGAGTTTAATAAGTTGGTTTCCAAAAAGAAGATAGAGGTTTTCTCCTAAGGGGTAGATAGTGTGCTTTGGTATCAAGATTGGTTGTGTATTCTGAATATTGATGGTCTTAGAATGGTGATCTTGATTAAAGCCCACAACTCTTATTATTCTATACATCTGGGATCCACTAAGAAGTATCAGGATTTGAGGGAGGTGTATTTGTGGCATGGTATGAAGAAATACATAGCCAAGTTTGTATCCGAGTATTTTTATTATCAATAAGCGAAGGTGGAGCATCAAAGTCCCGATGGTTTAGCTCAAGATATTGAGATTCCTACTTGTAAGTGGGAAGATGTGAGTTGGTTTGACCCCTACCCGAAAGCAATTCAATTCTATTTGGGTTATTATTTATAGGATGACCAAATGAACTCATTTCTTACCGATTAAGACTACTTTCAATGTCGAAGATTATGCAAGATTGTATATTTGAGAATTGGTTAGGTTGTATGGTGTGCCTATGTCTATTATATCGGGTCATAGTATCCAATTTACTTCTCACTTTTGGAGATCTTTCAAAAGAGGGCTTGGCACTAAAGTGAAGTTGAGTATCATTTTTTATCCTCAAACTAATGGACAAGCCAAAAATATGATCCAAACTTTGGAGGACATGTTGAGGGCTTATGTGTTGGAATTAAAGAGAAAATAGGATGATCATCTACTACTTATCGAGCTTGTTTACAACAATAGTTTTCATGCTAGCATTAGTATTACACCGTTTGAAACCTTGTATGGAAAAAGGTGTAGATCCCCAGAGGGATAGTTTGAGTTGGGTAAGGTGGCATTGATAGGCCCAAATTTGGTGATTGAGGCCATGGAAAAAGTGCAGTTGATTAGGAAAAGGTTGAAAATGGCTCAAAGTCGCCAAGTCTTATTTGGATGTTAGGAAGAGGGACCTTGAGTTTCGTGTTGGTGATTGGATGTATGTGAAGGTTTCACCCATAAAGGGTATAATGCGTTTTGGTAAGAAGAGAAATTTAAGTCCCCGGTATATTGGCCCATATGAAATTGTTGAGAGGATTGGTAGTGTGGCTTATAGATTGGATTTACCTTTCGATATGAGTTCTATCCACCTAGTGTTCCATTTGTCTACGTTGAGGATGTTGGCTGGTGATCCTAGTTTAGTTGTACCTTTGGAAGGTGTTGAGGTTGAGGAAAACTTGACTTATAAAGAAGTATCGATTGAAATTTTGGATAGATAAGTTAAGAGACTTCGTAACAAGGATGTGACTTCAATTAAAGTGCTTTGGAGAGATCAACATGTGGCGAGTGCTACATGGGAAGCAGAGTCAAACATGCTGAGGATATATCTATATCTCTTCCAATCTACTCAAGCCTAAGGTACTAGGTTCTTTCTATTCTAAGTGGTCCTAATTCCTTAACTCTTGAGTTTCATTACATGACATCATACACGTACAAAAAAATGATTTAAAAGATATTTTGACATTAGTTTTGATGATTTTATGATTTGCAAATAATGAGTTATATAATGTGTCTTCATGTTGTATGTTTCTTGATTTAGTCAAGCCTTGTTCTAGCCCATTCGGGGATGAGTATTCCCAAGGGGGAGATGATGTAAGGATCTGAACTTTAAAAAACCTTATCGATGTAGTGTACACTTATTTTGAATCATTTTGAGTGGTTAATGATCACCACGAGTCTCCCTTATGTAGTCATGTTCAAGAAGATTGCATTGGTTAAGTTTTTCTTAAGAACTATTGAAAGAGTAAACTTTAACTGATCATATATCTTAGCACAGGAAGAATTGAGTGGTTCACGACCTATCAAATTGAAGCTCTTTGAGTTAGCTTTCCAACGCATCCAGTTTCACTTGATTTCGAGTTTGGATAGAGAAGTTAAGCCCATTTTTGTAATGTCGCCTTTGCAGGGATTGTACTTGAGATTTTGGCTAAGGCAGGGCACCAGGAGACCCCAAATGGGTCGTGTGCCACTTGATGGAACATCGTACCCCCTGTAGCGAATAATATATGTCATAAATATAAGATAATAGTAAACCCAACATTAATTTTTATTTAGATAACAATAAAATTAGTAATTATAATAAAGAAAAAAATATGCTTAAACTTTTTTTTTCTCGAATTGAAGTAGGATAAATAAACATTAATGTTTGGTTTACTATAATCTTAAATTTATGACATATATTATTTGCTACAGGGGGTACGATGTTCTATTTTAATTGATAAAATGAGATTAAGAAAATAATTATTTTCTTATATTTTTATTAGTTAATGTGATTTAAAAAAATAAATAACAAAAGAATTCTTTAAAAATAATATTTTAATTAGTAATACAATATGTTTTAAAAGAAAAAAAAATATATACATTCATTTAAAGAAGGGTATTTCTGACCCAGTTGGTAACAACAAAGACATTTTGGACTAAAATATCATTGACAAGGGCATTTTTATACCAAAGTATAAATCAACGACATTTTTTTAATCCTTTTTTGTTAGTATCAAGATATTTTTGACCTATTTTTGATAGTACAAGGGCATAAATGACCCAACGTATAAACGGAGTACATTTTTGCTCCTTCCTGATAGTACAAGGACATTTTTGACCCTTTTCCCTAAATTAATTATTGAACTTCTTGAATTTTTCAACAATTGAAATAATTGTCTTAAAAAAATAATATTTAAAAAAAAATTATTTCAGCGTTAATATTTTAATTTGTAAATTATATATTCAAAAATCATTCCAAAAAGATTTTTTATTTTTTGTTAATTATCTTGATTTAACTATAAATTATTTTAGAGTTAATTATTTCACTT
>JBCEWC010017674.1:0-12370 GCA_038996855.1 Solanum aculeatissimum
AGGGTTCATAGGGTCTTCAAGGATGAAAGAGGATCCTTGAATCAAGTCCCACATACCTTAATTGCACCAACAATTAGAAAGGTCAACTTAGTTAAGGTCTTCTTCCCCAAATTCTCCAAGCTTGCTTTAATGGAGGCCAAGAGAGTCTTAGAATTTCAAAAGTGAATGTAGGAGAGTTTTAATGGATGAATATGGGTTTTGGGAATGTTTTAAGGGTTTAGGAGACCTTAGGATACCAAAAGGGAGCTTAGGGGAGTGTTAAATCACGAAATTACCATTAAAAAAATGTAACCTTTAGAGACTAAGCAGAGTCAAACGGTGCTAAAGTTCCCATCAAATGGTCACACGGACCGTTCAACTGACCATCAAACAACACTTAGCCAAATTTTCAGTGCGAACTCTCGGAGGACTTTTCGGAATACTTGAGGAGCATTTTGACAGACCGTTTGGAGGTTGAATGGCCGTATCAAGGTCCTGTGAGCCTAAACGTAGACACCTAGACTCATACATGGCTTTTACAAGCCACTGTCCCACTTGACGGGACAATATACTGGCCGTCCAAGCTCAAACGGACCATTCAAGGGTCCATGGCTCACCACTTGTCTCATGGGGTGGTTCCTGGCCACCCCTAGCTCAATGGAGTACCCCACGACACCCCACATGTACCGTGAGAAGTTTCACAAACCGTGTCCCGGCCCTTAGCCACTTTTATGAGCCTATCTTCAATGCCTTCCGAATTTCATACAGTCCAACCCTTTGGGCCATAACTCCTTTGACCGAACTCCAAATCAAGTGAAACTAGTTGCGTTACAAAGATAACTCAAAGAGATTTAATTTGATATATATTAGTCCACATGGTTAAACCCACATCAAAATTTGTGACCATTTGAATTACACTATCCAAATTATCCCTCTAGGCCACTAACTAGCCCATTTTACGTTCGGCCACTTAAACTCAAAACCATGGCTACCAAAAATTAACCATGACCAGTAGTACATCATATAAGTCCAACCATAAGGAGATTTCAAAAATTTTCGAGTTGTTATAGTTACAACAATGTGTTGTAACTAATTTAGTTTTAAATTTGGAAAAATGTCATTATATGGTGAAAGAAGGTATTGTTCTTGGACACAAAATTTGAAGAGTGGCCTATAAATGGACCAAGCAAGAGTTTATGTCATTGCCAAACTTCCTCCTCCTATATCAATCAAGGGATTGAGAAGCTTTCTTAGGCATGCGAGTTTTTATAGAAGATTGCTAATCCTTTGTGTAAGCTTCTTGATTAAGATTGTCCATATGATTTCAATGAATCGTATTTTAAAGCATTTAATGATTTAAAAGAGAGGCTTGTGACAACCCTAATTATTGTAGCCCCAGATTGGAATCTTCCATTTGAGGTAGTGTGTGATACTAGCGAGTATGCTTTGGGTGCGATGCCAGGACAAAGGAAGGATCAATTATTTCATTTGATTTATTATGCATCCAAGACATTGAATGTGGCACAAAAAAATTACACTGTGATGGAATAAGAGCTATTGGAGGTTGTCTATGCATTTTAAAAGTTTGGGGCATATCTCCTTGGGTCCAAATTTGTGGTTCACATGGATAATGTTGTATTGAGGTACTTAATGGCTAAGAAAGAAACAAATCTTAGGTTGATTTGATGGATTCTATTGCTCAAAAAATTTGATCTTCAGGTGAAGGACTGGAAAGTATGTGAAAATCAAGTGTCTGATCACCATTCTCGTCTTGAGCCAAATTCAATTTATGTGGAAGGCAATGAAATCGATGATTCATTTTTGGATGAGACCTTGATGGCTATCTCACAAAGTCAAGTGTCTTGGTATGCTGACTATGCAAACTATATTGTGTGGAATTTTTCCTAATAGGTTGACTAACAACCAAAAGAAGAGATTCTTGTTCGATGTCAAAAGATATTTTTGGGATAAACCCTTCTTGTTTAGAGAATGCTCTGATAATATGGTGTGAAGATGTGTTCTAGAGGTGTTGATAAATGATATTCTTGATGAATGTCACACTTTCTTAGCTAGTGGTCACCACAGAGGCATTTATACGGTGGTTAAGGTGTTCCAAAATGAATATTTTTGTGTAACACCCTGTATGTTGATAGGGCTGAATAATGGAAAGTTAGGAAATTCTAAGACCGATAGGTTTCACGAATTAATCTACAACTCGTGGATTGGACCACGGGTCGTAGAAAAAGTCTAGAAAGTTGAAAAATTATTGAGTCACTGGATGTCATTGTACGAAGAACAAGATAGGTCGTGAATGGAACCACACCCCGTGGACTGAGTCATAGAAAGGACCCTGAGAATGAAAAATTCTCTAAGTCTGGAGGTCCCTATACAAAGGGTTATTACGACCCGTAAAAGGAACTACGGGTCGTAGTTAAGGTTTTATGGTTTCAAACTGCAAATTTCAATATCTCAAATTTTGTGACATGTATTCCACGAAGACAAAGCATGACCCGTGGATGGGTTTAAGGGTTTTTTTGGTTATTTCCAATCATTTAACTCCTAAACAATGTGTTTTTGACCCTTCTAACTAAGTTAATCACCCTATCTCTTATAAAACCTACTCCTAATCCATTAAATCTCATTCACTCTCAAATTCTCTCCCAAAGTTCCAGAATTCTCTCTTTTAGGATTCTCTCCATTGAAGCCAAGGTTTGAAGGTTGGGATAAAGGATTTCTTGAATTTCTTTTCGAGTTAACAGATTCTCACTTGAGGTATACACGACTTCTTTTATGGACTAGATTCATCCATGAAGTTCAACTCAATTCTCTCTTTTTCTCTATGTCCTAAGCATGGATTTTTATGACTTGATTTCAAATAGTTGTGTCATGACCCGAGAATGGGGCCTAGATATGACATGGCGAATGAGAACCTGAGAGTTCTCAAACAAACCATCTTAGCATCAACTCATATATCATTGGTTTGGAAGCACGTTATTTAATAAGAAACACATAATACTAAGGGATTATGGGACTTTAGACTCAAGCTATGGAGATATCATTGGGAAGAGGATTTGTATGAATCACATAGCGCATAGCAAATACGTTCTAAGGGGCGGGTAGGTATGACTCAAGCTACGGGGACAAGAAGGGACTTGGGACTTTCCATATAAGTAGATTCTTATATAAACATACTGTAATAGGATAAGCATAGTCAAAGTAAAAGTATGATATAGTCATAGCATCTCAAACAAGCATATAATACGGCGTACAATAGAATCCGATATGTCCAACAATGCCTCTACATAGGATAAGACAGGGGCCACGACATATCCCGGGCTCACCCTCAAGTGAAAAGATAGAAAAGGAATAACAAGAACATAAGGTAGAAGAAGGTGGGTCTTGCCCTTGAATTAAAGGGCTCACCACTAACAACAATCCGAGAACACTAAGCTAACCATCCAAAGATGGATAGATATCATCTCTGTCCCCTACATGGTTAGATCATGTAGATGAATAATATGGATTAGCACATAGATTCCACTAAGTATGCGGGCATGCAATGCATATGAACATGAAACCTACAAAACAAGTTAGATGGCAAGGGCACGTATATAGAAAAGAGAATATAAGAAAGAATAGTATATCAATATGCCATGAAATCCATGATGCATGAAATTCCATAATACCTACATATAGAGGGGATGTGACCATAATTGACATCTCAAACCCATGTGAGCTACAACATGAATTCACCCGATGAGGCCTCCCATCGGATGAGAGTAGACTACTTGCCAAAGGTAATCTACACCACACCTTAAGACCCTGCCTTTTTGGTATGATGGCCACCTTCCTACAACCCTGTATTTTCAGAAGGATTTCCATATCATATCATAACAAATCAAGAGTGTAACCGTACCTTATGATCCTGTCTTTTCAATAAAGGGTTATCATATACCTATGCTGGCACATAGTTCAAGAGAAATGAGTAGGACCCTTGGAGATAGCCCACTTACTCCTCCAATCCCATTCGGTGCTAAGTCGTCATCCCATAAGAATACATATACATATACATTCTTTCAAAAAGAAGATAAGTACTTTGAAATTATAGCCATGCATACTTGGGCTTAAAGGCCAAATCACTTTCTGCACTTTCATGCATACATGACTAAAAAGTCAAATACATTTCGTAATCATGCTTCATAGGGCTAAAGAGCCAAATACGTTTTCATGTCATACTTTCATGCATAGGATTAGCTCCATTCAGATCATATACAAGATGGTGTAAAACACCCAAGATGATCAATGAGCCATATCATAGACATAATGTGATCACAACTTAGTCTTACCCATACTTGTTCAAAATCATAGTTATAAGCATATTTGGGCTTAGCCCACATCGTAAGATTCATAAAATCCATGCTCATGAATGCAAATGCCATGAATGATCAATGAATAACATGGGTAATGAAGATTATCATTTAAATTATCATAAATTAAAAGATTCATAATTAAATCATAATAAAATCCATAACTAAAAACATAATTCATACTACCCATGCTTGAATTGAAGACTTGAAGGGACATGCATAGTATAATCTTCATAAAACCAATGGAATTCAACAAATTAGGGCTTAATTCACTTTAAAATCAACAATTAGATATAGCCCATGCTTCAATTTAATCAAAACAATAATGAATTTAAAGACCCATTTTACAGTAAGCATAATTTCATAAAATCAATTGAAGAAATTCATTTGGGGCTTCATGGTTGAAAGGAGCCATGAATAAATTCCCATATACCTTAATTAGGAAGATGAATTTGAGAAGAATTTAGCTTGAATTTGAAATCACTATTTGAATCCTAGCTTGAATCTTGAAGATGAGACTTGGAGAGAATTTTGAGAGTTTGATTTTTGAAACTAAGTGTTAGTATTGAATGAGGGGTTATGAAATAGATAGGGGCTGATTAGGAGTGTAAAGCGGGGGAGGTATAAAAGTCTTAAAAATCCTTGGGGATGAGCCAAGATATCAAAAATACCTCAATAAAATGCAACTTGGAATCTTAACCCGAAGCTCCCACGGTCAGTTTCATGGGTGGTGAGCATCTTCATGGGTCGTGAGGCTCACTGACTCAACACAGGTAGTGACTATGAAAATGGGCATAACTTCTTACTCCGAACTCGTAATTGAGTGAAACCAGTTTTGTTGGAAGGCTAATTCAAAGAGATTCAATTTTATAGTTAGTGGGACACCCAGTTATTCCTATGATAAGAGATACGGCCAGTTAAAGTTGACCCTTCCAACAGTCCATATGAGATTCCATACTTAGAAAAGTTTACTCCCGCAACCACACGGAAGGCTTCACGGTATGTGAGGCTTCATACACACCATGAAATGGTCCATGGAGACTAACTTGGCCTAGAGCCTTGGCTGGCACCTTCACATGGAGAGGTTCATGGTCCATAAGGCCTCACACGGTCCGTGAACCTCCATTCATCATCGACGCAATTTCTGGAACGCTAACCTTATACATAGAATCAATCCTCAAGTCAAGGCCATCCCGAAACCTTACCACACCTCGTGAGAGGTCACACGGGCCTCTTCAAAAACCATGAAGTGGCACAAGGTCCGTGAAGGCTACCATGGGAGTGCCTTAGCAAATAAAAAAAAAAGATCCCTGTGCAGGCAGTCCCACCAAAAAGGCCATAACTTCTTCATCCTAACTCTGAATCTAGTGAAAAAATGTGAGTTGGAAAGATAACTCAAAAAGATTCCATTTGATAGGTCATGGCCCTCCCAGTTCCACTTTTGCTAAGAGTTATGAACATTTAGAGTTAGTACTTCCACAGGACGTCATGTAAAACTTAACCAATGCGCTTTCTTTGAATACGACCATTCAAGAGAGACTCATGAAGATCATTAACCAACCATGGTAGGTTCAAATTAGATCTTAATCAACTTCACATGGTTCTAAAAATTCTGGGTTGTTACAGGTTGGATTATAATTATGACATGATTATTAAATCAATTTATGCATAAATTATGAAGGATTACATGATATCTATAATTTCCAAAGAAATTAAAGTGATTTCATGTATATAATGATTAGAAAATATTGAATTGATGTGTTTTTATTTACTAATGATCCAAATTGATTTCAATTACATGATTTCTCTGTGATTTTTATCTAATTGCATGATTTTAACTCAATTGCTCATGAACCCACATATGACCCTAATTTTCTATGATAAAGCTATGGTTTTCATGAATGGGATTCTAAGTATGGAAAGCATGTTTTAATGATGATAATAAAATGATGATTGGGATGAGTTTAGACCCTAATGATGATGTTAAGATGGGGAGTATACCCAAACTATATGCAAATTATGTAGATGGACTATTCTTATGATATGAAATATTTTCATGAAGTTATGATACCTATTTTACAAGCTGTGAAAGTATGATTTTGATAAATTATGAATTATGTTCAAAGCTATGTATATGCATGATTCTGTATTCGATGGGATATGACTTAACACCAAATGATCTTGTGTGAGGGGAACTATCTCTAAGGGTCCTTATATAAATCCTTAAGTCTCATAACTACGTGCCACCATAGGTTGATGATTATGTGCCTATCTAGTATTATGTTAGTGGATCCTATATGTAAAGCATAAACAAAAATGGGAAGGATCCCGTAAGGTCCAAGTTATGGCACCCACCAAAATGAGAAGGATCTCGTAAGGTGAGGTATAGTCTACCTTATCAAAGTAGACTACTCTTTCGCTCAATGTAGAGGTAACATTAGGATTCCATGTAAGAGTCTGCATGGTCTTATTCCCACATATGTATTATTGGATTATGAAAGGTTTTGATGATGCTTCTTCTCATGATTATAAACATACATTGATCATTTATATTGTACCCTTTTTCTCTTAATAATGATTATGCATATTGATATTATGATATGTTGTTTCTTTATACATGACATATCAACAAAATTGGTACATTCCACATACTATCGCATACTTCTTTGTCTATATGATATAACCATGTAGACACAAATGACAAAACTATTCCTCCATTTCGTGGCTAGATTTAGAGTTGAGCTGTGAATAGTCATTGGTGTGTTCCAATGCTACAGGAAAAATCCCTTTCATATGATGTTTTCCTATGTTGAGACTTTATGACTTTTCTTTTGATATTATATCTTGAGGGTGAGTTAGTAAGCTTTGTTCTAGTCCCCACCTAAATCTTGTGATGTAGAGACATAATTTGGACTATGATGTTGTAATTCCCCTAAGAAAACCCTTTTGATCATATGTTGTTATGTTTCAATTGCTTACTCTCTTATGTTTTGATTACTCTACCTTATGTATGCTTATGATATGAACAAGAGGCTTAGATAGGATGCCTTTAGGTGTCACATTCGCTGTATCATGGCTAGGCCTAGGTTCAGGTCATGGCAAAGTTCATATCAGAGCACAAGGTTTGAAATCATCCTAGGGAGTCTAACATTCCACGTTTAATAAATTGTCTTCATAGGTTTGAAGCATGCCACATCCTTTAGAGAGAGGCTATGAGCTGTTTAGGAAATCATTGCTCTTTTTGTGATCTACGTCATGCCTTCAAGATTCTCATTCCTCAATATTTGTACTTTGATATTTTTAGAAAAATGCCTCCACAACATTCTCTATTGTCTAGGTGAGTTAATGCTAATGAGGACCAACATCTTTCGACTCCTTAAGTTCCTCGAGGCCCTCAAGGAAACCAAGTTACCAATGTTGAGTTTTTGGCTGCTATTACTATGTTGGCTCAAGTTGTTTCTTCTCTAAAGACTCCTACTCCAATTTTGAGGGTTTGAGATTTTTCTAGGATGAATCCCTCAAAGTTTCATGGTTTCAAGGTTGATAAGGACCCATAAGAGTTCATTGATGAGGTTTACAAGGTGGTGGAGATTATGGGGGTATCTTCCAAGGTGAAGACGAAATTGACATCTTATCAACTTAAAGGAAGTTGCTCAAGTTTAGTTCACATAATGGAAGTTTGAGAAAGTATAATAAGGGTCTACTAATTGGGAGATGGTTAAGTCCACTTTCCTAGATTATTTCTTCCCACTTGAACTAAGGGAAGCTAAAGTGATGGAGTTAATCAATTTGAAGCAAGGTGGCATGAGTATGATCTCAATTTCACAAAATTGTCCAAGTATGTTCTTTCTTTAGTGGCCAATTCTAGGTCCCATATGAACAAGTTCACCTTGGATTTGTCTGACTTGGTGAAAATAGAATGTAAAACTGCGATGCTCATCAAGGAGATGGATATTTCCTAACTCATGACATATGCCGAACAAGTGGAGACTGAGAAACATAAAAATATGAGGATGAGGGAGTCAAAAGGGCTCATTTTGGTGGTAAATTTTCTCATGCTAAGTATGGTGGTGGCTGTTTCCAACAAGGCTAAGGGTCATCCAAAAGTGCTCCTCAAAGGTTTGACAAAAAAAGGGTGTCTAATCCTTTTCTTCAAGGTGATGTTCTGAAGGGTTGTGCTGTTCCTCCTAAGTATCCTAGGTGTAGAAAGAATCAAGTTGGAGATTTTTGGACAGGTACAAGTGCTTGCATTGGTTTTAGGATAGTGGGGCGCAAGATTGCCGAGTGTCCTAATATTGCTATCAAAGGTAGAGATGGGTATCCACAAGGTCAAATAGTTTAAAGTGGGAAAGTATATCAAGGTTTCCAAGCTCAAGGAGGTGTTCCACGTGGTAATTGATTTTATGCTCTATATGCTAGGCAAGAGGTTGAGGAGTCTCCCGATGTGGTTACCCATATGTTAAGAGTCTTTGGTCATGACGTGTATGCTTTGATCGACACTAGTGCTAATATGTATTTTGTTACTCCTTACCTTCACACAAAGTTTGATGTATCTGTATAAGTCTTTCTAGAACTTTATTTGATTATACTCCAATTGGTGAGTCAATCCTAGCCAAGAAAGTCTATAGAAATTATCTTGTGTCGGTATTGCATAAAGTCTTTCCATGTAATCTTGTTGAACTTTATATGAACAATTTTGATATTGTTCTTAGTATAAATTGGTTTTATGCATCTTATGCTTCTATTGATTGTAGAACCCGTAGGGTCACATTCGAAGTACCTAATGAGCCTATCCTTGAGAGAAAAGAAACGAATTTGGTGTTCAAGGGAAAGTTTTTCTCTTATGTAAAGTCTATGAAAATGATTTCAGAGGGTTGCATATATCATGTTGTCTGAGTTATGGATATTGAGTCCAATCTACTCTTGATTCAGTTCCTATAGTTAATGAGCTCTCGATATCTTCCTATATGATTTGCCTAGTATTCCTTCCAAAAGGGAAATTGACTTTGGCATTGATCTTTTACCCGATTCTCAATCTATTTCTATTCATCCATATCGAGTGGCCCCAATAATGTTGAAAGAATTAAAGGAACAATTAAAGGACTTACTTAATAAAGAGTTCGGAAGACCTGGTGTGTCTCTATGGGGTACTCCTGTATTGTTTTTGAGGAAGACAGATGGTTCACTTCAGGTGTGTATAGATTATCGGTAATTGAACAAGGTGACTATAAAAAAGAAGTATCCACTTCTAAGAATTAATGATCTATTTGACAACTACAAGGTCCAAGCTACTTTTCAAAGATTGATCTTCATTCTGGATATCACCAATTAAGGGTAAAAGAGGATGACATTCCAAAGATGACATGGTATGGATATTTTGAATTCTTAGTTATGTTATATGGATTAGCAAATGTCGTTGCCGCTTTCATGGATTTGATGAATGTGATCTTCAAATTGTATTTGGATATGCTTGTGGTTGTGTTCATAGATGACATATTGGTCTATTCATGAGATGTAAAGGAGCATGAGGATCATTTAAGGAATGTGTTGCAAACATCAAGGGATAGACAACTCTTTGCCATGTTTAGCAAATGTGAGTTTTGTCTAAGGATGGTTTTTTTTCTTGGCCATATGATTTCGGGTAATGGTATTAGAGTTAATCAAAAGAAGAAGGAAGTGGTGAAGAATTACCCTAGACCATTGACTCCATCTATTATTAGGAGCTTTTTGGGTTTGGCCTGATATTATCGAAGGTTCATTGAAGGGTTTCCTTCCATTGTTTCTCTTTTGACTAAGTTGATCCAAAATAAGGTAAACTTTCAATGGTTTGATGAATATGTGAAAAGTTTCCAAATGTTGAAAGATCGTCTTACTTCAGCTCCTATGGTTTACATTGCCTGAATGTCTAGATGATTTTTTTGTGTATTGTGATGCCTGACATATAGGCTTGGGTTGTGTGTTGATGTAACATGGGAAGTTATTGCATATGCCTCAAGGTAATTGAAAGTGCATGAAAGGATTGATCTGACTCATGATCTTTAGTTTTTGCCTGTTGTATTTGCATTAATGAGTTTGGTGAAATTATCTCTATGGGGTGTATGTTGATATATTCACCGACTACAAGATTTTGAAATATGTGTTTAGCCAAAGGAATTTGAACCTAAGGCAAAGGAGGTTGTTAGAGCTTCTAAAGGATTACTACATTAGTGTGATGTATCACCCCGGCAAGGCTAACATTATAGTCGATGCATTGAGTAGAGTGTCTATGGGAAACAATGCACATGTTGAGAATTGAAAGAAAAAGTTGGTTAAAGAAGTGCACCATTTGGCTAGTTTGGATGTAAGATTGAATAGCTTGAATAATGGTGGTGTATTGGTGCAAAATGGGGCAGAATGGTCTTTGATAGAAAAAGTTAAAAGTAAAATAAGACATGGATCCTACCTTGGTTGAATTGATAAAGTTGGTGGTTGGTAATAAGGTTGAGGTTTTCTCACAAGGGGGAGATGAAGTGCTTCCTTACTAAGGGCGATTGTGTGTCCCTAATGTGGATGGTCTAAGGGAAAAGATACTTGATAAGGCTCATAACTCTAAGTATTCTATTTATTCGATATCAACCAAAATTTATAGAGATTTGAGAGAGGTGTATTGGTGGAATGGTATGAAGAAAGACATAGAAAACTGTGTGATGGGGTGTGCAAATTGTCAACAAGTGAAGCTGGAACATCAATAACCGAGTGGTTTGGCCCACGATATTGATATACCTACTTAGAAATTGTCACGACCCAGATAGGGGGCTTAGACGTGACATGGTGAAGGAGAACCAGAAAGTCCTCGATCAAGCCATCATAACATCATTACACTTATCATCGGTTCAGAAGCACGGAAAATAAACACATAACATATAAATTCTAAGGAATTGGGGAGTTGGGATTCAAACTATGGGGATATTTTCGAGAATGGGATAACATGAGTTCACGTAACACAAAATAATAATCCCTAAGAGAAACGGGAATAAGGAATTCAACTATGGGGGTACACCGGAATTATGGGACTTTCCACATAAACACATAGTCATTTAAATCCCCAACATTCATATTCTAAGCATAATAAATGAAAATCCTCATAATCAAGACTAATATGCAAAGTTTCCATAAACATAACATTCAACATTCAAGTCGGAGTACAAGAGTTTAGAGTTCTTCCATAAGCCTCTACATAGATGAAACGGGGCCTCGATAGTTTGAGGATCACCCTCAATACATAAATGGAAATGAACAACATGAATAACTTGGTGGAATGAAAATGGATAGTTCCCTTGAACAAAAGGGCTCACCATTATTGCAAGTCTTCAAGAATGACCACACGTCATTTTGTGGAATGTAGAAGTCGTCGCCGGCACCTACATGGTTAGAACATGTAGATAGAAATATGGGTTAGCACAATTAAGAACTAAGTATGTGGGCATGCAAATTCATATGCACATGAGCCTATAGTGACCTACATGTCAAAGGAACATATATAGAATGAATATAGGAAGTGACAATATATATATCAAGATGCCATGTAAGTCATGCTGCATGAATGCCATAATGCGTAGTATAGAGGGGATGGAACCATAACCGACATCACAAGTCCATGTGATCTACAACATGACCTTGCCCAATGAGGCCTCCCATTGGGTCGGAGAAGACTACTTTCCAAAGGTAATCTTCACCACACCTTACGACCAGGTCATTATGATGTGATGGACACCTTCCTTACGACCTGGTCATTTCGGAAGGGTTTACATGGCATATCATGAACATATCATATCTTATCATATCAAGGGCATACCTTACGACCCGATCTTTTTTGTAGCAACCTATGTTGGCCCATAGTTTTGGGAAAGGAGTGGGGCTCTTGGGGATAACCCACTTACTACTCCAATCCTTCTCGGTACTAAGCCGTCATCCCACAAGAATATTTATACATATATATATGCATGCTTTTAAACGAAACTTGACACTTAGACTTCAAATCATGC
>JBCEWC010017675.1:0-12369 GCA_038996855.1 Solanum aculeatissimum
ACCCGTGGCCACCAAAACTCAACCATGGCTTGTAGTACATAATAGAATGCCAACCATAAGTAGATTTCAAAAATTTTAGGATTGTTACAACAGACCCTATAAAACCAGGTTACGAGTCATAGTCTAAACTACGGCTCGTAAATGGTTTCATCTGATGGATTCTAAAACAATTCCAAAGTGCTGGACTTACTCACGAGGGGAATCTACGGCTCGTGGACTAGTCCACGGGCCGTAGAAGATCCTCGTGATGTAAAAATATAGCAGCTTGGGTTTTTCTAAGTCCATCAAGTGGGTTCCAATATGAATTCATCAACAAGGCAAAATAATTATACTCAACGAAGCATTTGCACACTCAACATAATTCCACCAATTTACCCAATACTCCATATGTGTTAATTATGAGACTACTCCGTCAAACAACAATTTTCATATTCACAAAATATTCCAACCACCATTTTACAACTAGAACTCACACATACACAATCACACGCCATTTCACAAACAAATATTGTAATGTATTTCTAATATCATGGGACTACGTGTTTTCTAGCAATGACATATAAACACGACATAGTCAATTGCATTAAACACATTAAATATAATTTCCAACATTACATGGTTCAATTCACAAACAACCATTCAATCAATTTCATCCAAATATTATTCCTCATTAAAAGGCTACACAAATTACTAGGATTAAAACTTTAGAACACCATTCCCATCAATACTCAAACCCAGTGATACAAATTCAAGTGAAATATAAAAATCAAGGTTAATAACATACCAAATTTTGATCAAAAAGTGGAGAAATTGAAGGACAAACCCAAGAGTAATGGAACCCTAGGTGGCCGAAGGTCGCTAAAAATTGGACGAAAGATATGGGGGTTGGTCGGAAAGTGGTCAGATACGCAAAGAAGAAGAAAAGTTTGGGTATTTTTAGGAATTTAGGCAATCCCCTCTTTTATATCATTGACCAGGTCGGGTAATAATTCGGTTCAGGCCGTACGAAATCCCAACTACTGGTCGTAGAAGATTCTACGGTCCGTAGAACTTGGTTGCACAATGTGTCTAAACCCTAATTTTGGGGTTGTCCTCATGGACCTATCTATGAGTCAGACATGGACATACGACTAATAGATTCAGTTGTAGAAGCCCCAAATACTTAGATAGTTTTGGAATCTTACCTGGGGTCCACGAACCCTATTCACGACCCGTAGTTGTTTCTACGGGTTTTAAAGTTGGCTTGTGCACTGAAGTGCAAATAATTTGCTTACTAGAAGCATTCTACGAGTTAGTGTATGAGTCATTGTGTGAACTACAACTCATAGAACTGGTTGTAGAACCATTTTTTATCTCTTATCAACTCTAGTTGGTTGATTGAGCCTTGTTCATGTATAACCTTCATTAAACAACTTGTAACCCTATATGCCACCAATTCAAAAGTCCAAAATTACAACCAAAATGATAAAATTAAACTACCTACAAATCCAAAAAGCTAAAAAAACACACACTACTGTTACATTGAATATATTGGGTTGCCTCCCAAGTAGTTCCTAATTTATTATCGTGGCACAACTTGGACAACTTGGTTACTCAGACTTCACCAAGTGCCCACACTTCCATCATCAAATCATCGAGCGTCTTCATGGACTGAAAGATATTGAAGATGACTTTTTCATCATTCAATTGGAACTTGAGTTGGTCTGATTTCATATCCACCAGTGCTCGCCTTGTGGCTAGGAAGGGCCTTCCTAAGATGATTGGGACTTCAAATTCAACTTCTCAATCAAGGATCACAAAGTCTACGGGGAAGATGAGTTTTTTCCACTTTGGCGAGAATGTCATAATGTATCCCCACAGGCTTCTTCACCGTCCTGTAAGCCATTAACAATCGCATGCTCATCGGAGTAAGGGCTCCTAAGCCTAGCTTCTTGAATATTGCAAGAGGTATTAGATTGATACTAGTGCCTAAATTGCACAATGCCTTTGCAAATTCAACATCTCTAATTGTGCAGGGTATGGTGAATGCTCTAGAGTCCTCTTTATTTTGAACCAAGGACCTTGTTTAGGATAACTCTTGGCTTACCATCCTATTTTTGGTCACAAGGTCCTTCATGAATTTAGCATACTCGTACATTTTTTCCAAAGCCTCTTTGAGAGGGATGTTGAT
Source organism: Solanum aculeatissimum (assembly GCA_038996855.1). Taxonomy (NCBI): domain Eukaryota; kingdom Viridiplantae; phylum Streptophyta; class Magnoliopsida; order Solanales; family Solanaceae; genus Solanum; species Solanum aculeatissimum. Next base: position 2,171 of record JBCEWC010017675.1, read on the forward strand.
GGTAAGCTACTTTACCATGGAGAAGAAGTTCTAGAACTTACCTCCCTTCTCTTTCTTTTATGAGTCTCTAAGGGAAAGGAGGGGGAGTTCTTGGTATGGGTTTCAACTTTTGTGGCATCACTACCTCATTACTCACCTTATCCTTGGTACTAGAATCTTCGGTCTTTGCATCCTTTCTATCAACCATCTCCTCACGAACCTCATTATCATCAACTAGCATCGGTGGGTTAATTGTCTACTTTCCACCACGTGTCATCACTGCTATACACAACCCTTTATTCTTTGGATTCTGCACTATATTGCTGGGCAATGTACCTTTTTTACGCTGGTTTAATTATGTCGACATTTGACCAAATTATTTCTTCAGCTGCTTAATAGCAACAAAATAAGACTCGATCTTAGGATTAATGTTAGAGATGTCAAATTTCATCCTCTTTAGCGTCTCATCCTGAGCATTATCCTTCCTTAACAGCCAGTCAAAAATCTCCTCAATCCATAAACTATCATCCCTAAAGTCACGATTGTGCGATAGAAACATATACTCCATTCCTATAACCATCTCTGCGACCCCATCAACATCTCTATCATGGCCTTTATTGTTTTCATAATAGCCACCTCGATTGTTATCTATGAAAGTGTTATCTCTTCTGAAGTTTTGACCTTGGTTTCCTTGACCTTGGAGCTAATAGTTCTGGTTGGACCCTTGGGCATTAGTCTGAAAACCCCTCATCTAATCAGTGACAAAGCAAATGCCTTCTTCATAATAAGGCTTCTCATACATGGGTGCTCATGCATTTACACGCTCCTAATTCTTCTTCATCAACAACCCCACATTAGTACTAATCTAAGCTAGCTTTTGCATCACATCCTCATTTATATGTGACTATGCCAAATTAGTGCTAATAGGAAAGAGCTCTTAGTCATTGACTTATATCTGGTCCCCCATGCATGGTTCATCTTAATCACTTTCTCCAACTACTGAGCTATAACTAGAATTGGATAATCTAAAAATGAGCCTCACATGATAGTGTTAATTGCATCTTGGCCATTTTCATCTAAGGCTCGATAGAAGATTTCCTCTAGAGCATCATCTACAATCTTATGGTCAGGGACACTTTTCAGGCACTTACTGAACCTCTTCTACGTAGTGCTGATTGAATAACTAGGCAACTGCTCGAAGTTATTGATTTGATCCTTCAACTTTAGATTCTTTCACATATAAAAGAACCTCTCCAAAAAAGCCTTCTACATTTCTGCCCAGCTAGTGATTGAACTTTGTAGGAGCTTAGATAACCATATTATCGCATCACCTGTTACAGAAAATGGTAAGACATAGAGCCCTACGACATCAATGGAAAGATTTTAGTATCCCATCATGCTCTTGTAGATGAAGACGACATTGTGCAGATGGTTATGCAGATCCTCTGATGGTAGGCCCATGAACAATCCTCTATTTTGTAGCATTTGAAGTAACACACTTGAAATGACAAATTTTGTGGCATCCAGTAAAGGAGGTAACATAATATCTCCGGTGACATCCACTGCCATGGGTCAAGCCTGTATTGATTCTATGTATTATCCACGACTTGAAGGTTCTGTGGTGGTGGATTCACATCTTCAAGTGGTGGTGGGTCATTATTATTCTGCTTCAGTGCCACATTTACCGCATCATTAGTAGGGTTGTTTGTGTTGTTCTGGTCTATGTTTCTCAGTGTCTTCCGGATCTTAGAGTTAAATGGATTCAAGGGATTTCCTTGACTTTGAGTGTTTCACATACACTACACTTGTATGTTGTAGTAAAATAAAAACAACAAAAACATAAATCAAAGAAAATAAGGATTAATTTGCTAAATTACCCTAGTTAAACTAGTCTAAAGTTGTACTCCCCGGAAAAGATGCCAAAATCTTGATGTTGCCCAAGCTACACCTCAAAATAGAGGATAAGTGGTTGTTGTCAATATATATAGCCTAATCGAGGTTAGAGTCGTACCCACAGGAAATATGGTTAGACCTAGAGTAATTCAGACAAATTAAGCTACTTATTTTCAAGAAAAAATGGGTTTTGCAATTACAGTAAAGAAATCTAAACTAGCAACAAGTGTTGTGAAATTAGTTAGAGAAGTAACTAGGATATCGTGTTCTCCATGAATACCTAACTTAGTATCAGCAGATAATTGTAATCTTTTCTAGTGTGTAGCATGTAGAATGGTAAGTTAAGTTTACCAAACCCTTTGATCCAGACGAGAGATAACTTTCACTACGTGATTTGATCCATCCACGCAGTGTGACATTACAAACCCTTACCTATTATTTCAGTACAACCTCCCCTTAATCCAGTTTGGTTAATTAGACGAGAGAGATCATATTAAATCCTAATAATTAATCTCTTTTTCCATTCCTTACCACCTTGATCTAGTCAATAAGAATTAGGGAAGGTTCTAACATTGGTCACCATTAAAAAATATTCATAATGAAGAGAATTAATTAATGCATATATGCACACATCCCAAGAATCACAAATTATCCAATTTTACCTTGTTAGTTCTTCATGGTTCCTAGAACACTAGTTGTGGATTTAGTTATACATGATCATTGTAGGTAAAGGAATCATGTTAAGAAATAGCATAATTAATCACTTACAATGATGAATTTAAGAACAAGAAATCCCAATCTTCACAAGCAATCACAATGTATCAAACTAATATAAAAATCACAAAACGAAGAGTTTTCAAAGTGTTTCTCTACTGTTTTCTCTATCTGGTACATCCTATATTCTAAAAAAACTTATTAATAATAACTAAAATACAAATCAAAAATAAAATAGAAAAACTATCATCGATAACTTCTACAGACTAGGTTACAGACCATACAAAGATTCACGACCTATACCTGAACTCCGTACACTGCATTCTTCAAAAACTTTCTTCCCATCTACGAGACCTTCTTATATGTCGTACTTTGAATTATGGCCCTAGATGATTTTGTTTGATAGCTTTTTTGAAACTCCTCGAATTCTGATCGTCCAGGCACAAAACCATTGTTGAGATGCATAAGCTATCACCTTACCATGTTGCATAAGTACACACCCCAACCCGATCTGTGAAGCATCACAATACACCACAAACCCATCTAACCCATTAGGCAAGGTCAAAACAGGAGCTGACGTGAGCCGATCCTTCAAGGTTTGGAAGCTCTTCTCATACTCACTCGACCACACAAACTTAGCCTTCTTCTAAGTCAATTTGGTCAACGGGGATGCAATGGAAGAAAACCCTTCAACAAACCTCTGATAATAACCGGCCAATCCAAGGAAACTTCGAATATCCAATGGAGTTAATGGTCTAGGCCAATCTTTCACCGTGTCAGTTTTCTTAGGATCAACCTTAATACCATCACGTGACGCCACGTGACCAAGGTATGCAACTTCTCCTAACCAAAACTCACACTTGCTAAACTTGGCGAACAACTGCTTCTCTCTCAAGGTTTGAAACACTAACCTCAAGTGATCCCTATGCTCTTGCTCACTTCGTGAGTAGATCAGGATGTCATTGATGAACACTACCACAAAACTGTCAAGCAAAGGCTTAAATACCCGATTCATGAGATCTATAAACATCGCCAAAGCATTGGTCAACCCAAATGACATCACCACAAATTCAAAATACCCATAACAAGTCCAAAAGTTCATCTTAGGAATATCACACTCCCTTACCTTCAACTGATGGTAACTCGAACGTAGATCTATTTTAGAGAAAGAAGTAGCCCCTTGGAGTTGATCAAATAAGTCATCAATTCTGCGAAACGGGTACCTATTCTTGACAATTACCTTATTCAATTGTCGATAATCAATACACATTCGGAGAGAACCATATTTCTTCCTCACAAACAACACGGGAGCACCCCAAGGTGAAATACTCAGTCTAATGTAACCCTTCTCCAACAATTCCTTCAACTCCTTTAGTTCGAACAGAGCCACACAATAATACAGAATGAAAATAGGTTAAGTATCCAGAATAAGATCTATGCCAAAATCCACTTCTCTATCGGGAGGAATGTCAGGCTAGTCCTCAAGAAACATATCAAGAAATTCATTAACCACCGGAACCGATTCAAGCGTCGGTGGCTCACCCTCCACGTCTCAAACCCTTACAATATGATAGATACACCCCTTGCATATCATTCTCCGGGCTTTGAGGTAGGAAATAAATCGACCCCTAACCACGGAATCACTACCCTTCCATTCCAATACGGGCTCATTAGGAACTTGGAACTTGGAACTTGACTTGCCTAGTTCTACAATCAACTATGGCATATGAGGCATACAAAAATTCTATCCCAAGAATAACACCAAAGTCATACATCTCAATCTCTACAAGATCACCGGGGAAAACTTTATGCAACACAGAAACAGGACAACTCTGATACACTTTCTGGGCAATAATAGACTCACTCACAGGGGTATACATCGAATAAGGTTCCCTTAGAGTTTTAGGGCTCAAACCAAATGTAACAGCCAACAGAAGAGTCACAAAAGATAAATTTTCACCTAAATGAAGTAAAGCATAAGTATCAAAATTAAAAACTCTTAATATACCAGTCACGACGTTTGGAGCTTCATCCACCTCCTGTCGGGCATGAAGAACATAGAACCTGTTGTTCCTGGGAGCACCCGCAATCTGAGCCTTTGGCTGCCCTTGACCATCGAGGGTCGCTTGATCTTTCTTTGCACCCCTTAGATAGTCGGAAATATTGTGATCCAAGCCCCCACACCCAAATCAAGCACCTGAAGCTCTCCTACAATCACCCATATGGTTCTTCCCACACTGGTCACAACGGGGAATTCATGGACCACCCCCAACTTGTAACTTAGGAGGAGGCACCCTTGGGTTATGAAACCTCACATTCGAACCTTGGCCTTGTTGGAATCGACCAAATCTGCCACCACCCTTAGAGTTGGAGAACGCACCATCATACCGGGCTCTCTTAGAGTCATTCACTCTTTGCTCCTTGAGTTTCTCACCCTCAATCTGTTCAGCATAGGTCATGAGCTGGGAGATATCCATGTTCCTAATGAGCATAGTGGTGCGACATTCTTTCACCACCAAGTCAGAAACACCCGAAATGAACTTGTGCATTCTTGCACGGGGATCAACTACTAACATGGGAGCATACTTCGAGAGCTTAGTGAATTTGAGAGAATAGTCCCTCACGAACATGCTACCTTGCTTGAGGTTAATAAATTAAGTTATCTTGGCTTCTCAAAGTTCAAGAGGGAAGAAATGATCTAGAAAAGTAGACTTGAATTCCTTCAAATCGGCCTTAACATCTTCCATTCTTTCCATCAACCACTGATTGTACCACACTTGAGCTACATCCTTTAATTGATAGGAAGCCAATTCAGACTTCTCCTCAAAACTGACACTTATAATAGTCAACACCTTTGTGAGCTCATCAATGAACTCTTGGGCATCCTCATCACTCTTCGAACCAAAGAATTCTGGAAGATTCATCTGGGTAAAGTCCCTCACCCTAGAAGCAGGAGTTCCACCATTCGTGAGAGTAGTTGGTCGGGCTTGATTAGCCACTACTTGGTCCAACATAGACACCACGTTCTGAAATTCAGTGTGGGTCACTTGTTCCTCCACAGGTTCATGAGGGGCCTATTCCTCATTGATCGAAATCTGCCTAGGGAGGGGAGCTCTTCTAGGAGGCATCTTCTGAAAGAGCGACAAGAATACCAACATTAAGAAAGTCTCATAAATAGTACACAACATAACGTAAGGGGACAATAAAGTGAGAAAATTCCTAGAACGTCGTCATAGCCTCTCGCTCATAGGTATGGCATGCATCACACCCATGAACAAGAATCTAAATGACATGGCATGTTAGATTCTGAGGATTATTTAAAAATCTAAGGCTCTGATACTATCTTTGTCACAACCCAAAAGTAGGGCCAAGATGTGACATGGCGAAGGAGAACCCGAAAGTCCTCGATCAAGCCATCATAGCATCATCACACACATCATCATTCAGAAGCGTGTATATTAAAAAAATAGCACGTAAGTCTAGGGGATTCCGGGGCTTTGGACTCAAGCTATGGGGATGTTGCCAAAAATGGGATAAGCATGAATCACATAGTACATAATAATTACGTTCTAAGGGATGGCTAAGTATGAATCAAGCTATGAAGGCAAGCAGGGTTAGGGACTTTCCACATAAGCACATTCTAAGTCCAATCATATCATAATAGCATAAGCGGAAACGGAAGCATAACAAAAGATACTATCACTTAACATAGATAGCAATATCATTACGAGTATCACATAGCATAACGTGCAATAAAGATCAATATGTCCAACAATGCCTCTACATAAGATAAGATGGGGCCTTGACATATTCCAGGCTCACCCTCAAGTCATAAAGTAAAAGAACATAAAGTAAAGGCAAAGGTAGATGAAAGTGGGTGTTTCCCTTGGAGTATAGGGCTCACCACGAGTAATATCTTCAAGAATCTCAATTAGCCATCTAGCGGGGGATGAAAGTCACCTTCGGTCCCTACATGGTTAGAGCATATAGACAACGAGTATGGGTTAGCACATAATAATGCATTAAGTATGCGGGCATGTGATGCATGTGAAAATGAGCCTACCATAAGTTAGATGACAAGGGCACATATATAGAAGGAGAATATAAGAAAGGATAGTATACCAATATGCCATGAAACCCATGGTGCATGAAATGCCATAATGCCTATAGTTTAGGGGATGTGACTGTAACCGACATCCAAACTCATGTGAGCTACAACATGAACTTGTCCGATGAGGCCTCCCATCGGATGAGAGAAGATTACTTGCCAAAGGTAACCTACACCACACCTTACGACCCGATCATTCTATTCGTTGGCCACCTTCCTTACGACCCGGTCATTTCGGAAGGATTTACATAACATATCATAGAAAACCTTACGAGCCTCCTATTTTGGTTTCTTAACCTATGTTGACACATAGTTGAGGGAAAGGAGTGGGACCCTTAGGGATAGACCACTTACTACTCCAATCTTTTTCGGTGCTAAGTCATCATCCCATAAGAATACGTATACATATACATACCTTTAAAACGGAATGGAAATACTTGACATCATAATCATGTATAATTAGGCTTAGAGGCAAAATCACTTACTTTACTTTCATGTATACGTGACTAAAAGTCAAACACATTTCATAATCATACTTCATTGGGCTGAAAAGCCAAATACACTTTCATGTCAAACTTTATGCATAAGACTAGCTCCTTACTTGTCATATTATATCATATCATATTGGTGTAAACACCCATGGTTGCTTAAAGAGCCATATCATAGACATTATGTGATCACATTCTTGTCATAACCCATATTTGTTCAAAATCATAGTCATAAACATATTTGGGACTAGGCCCACATCATGTCCTTCTTGAAATCCATGTTTACGCATGCAAATGCCACGATTGATGATGAGAATAGCATGGGCAATTAGAATTCATAAATTAAATCCAAATCAAGAAGAACCCACAAGAAATTCAAAGTTAAATCAACAATTAAACATCAATTTAACATTACTCATGCATAAATTAAATAGTAAGGGGACATGCATACTTGTACCATCTTGAATCAAAGTAATTTAACATTTAGGGGCTTATTCACCTTGAAATCATTAAATAAGAAAAACCGACACTTCAATTTCACATAATCATTCTTAATTCAAAAGACCCATTTCAAGAAAAAAATCATAATTTATCAAAAATTGAGAAAAAGATTTTTGGTCTTCATGGTTGAAAGATAAACCATGAATCAAACCCACATACCTTGAATTCAACAAGAATATTGAGAAGATTCTGATGAAGACTTGAATTTTCCCCAATTTTAAGCTTGGTCTTCAATAGTGGATGATAGAAAATTGAGAGAATTTGGGAGATGAATTAAGAGCTTGAATGAATTAAAATGGATTAGGGTCAATGTAGGAGTTTTAGGAGACTTTAGAAAGACTAAAATGACCCTAGGGATAATTAAAATTACCAATTAACCATTAATAAAATGAAGAAGATAACTGGAACAATCATTGACAGAAGTATCCACACGGTCCGTGTAGTGGCTCACGGACCGTAATCCCTACTGTGTGGCTTGACTTAGTTCACGTGTTGGCTTAAAATCTTGGAAATATTTTTGGATCACTTCATGATAGGACTCAGGGTCCGTGAAGCTGGACACATACCGTACACTAGTCTGTGGTGCCTCACTTAGTCCGGAGTCCTGGCCCTGGGCCCTGGGCAGTCTCTGGACCACTCCACGAAGGCCTTCACGGACCGTGAGGCATCACATGGACCGTGAAGTAGTCCATGGAGCCTTACTTAGTTCTGGCCTTGGTCTATTACCTAGCCCCACTTTCTGGATCAAGCCACGGATCCCCCTCACAGGTCGTGAGCCTTCCAACAGCTTATGGCCCTCCCCGTATGGCTCTGTCTTAGCCAACTTTGGCCCTCCCTTTCAAGAACACTTAGTCCACGTATAGTCCCACTTAAATGGCCATTACTTTCGTATACAAACTCTAATTTGAGTGAAACTAATTACGTTGCAAAGATAACTCAAAGAGCTTTGTTTTGATAGGTCATAGTCCACACAGTTCATCTCGTACCAAGAGATATAGCCATTCAAAATTAGTCCTCCTTCACGGTTTCATAAAAAACTCTCCCAACATGATTCCCTCAAATAAAACCACTTAAATAGAACTCATGATCATCACTACACAACCATAACAAGTTTAAAACGGACCTTGATCAACTAGTATGAAGTTCAAAACATTTCTGGTCATTACATTAACCATCCAAAGTAGGTTCAAAGTAAGAGCTTAATTAGCTTCACATGGTTCTAAATATTATGGGTTATTACATCATAATCAGTCCTTCTTCCTTACTAAAATAATATTTGAAGAACTTAGAAAGTAACATATTGATTTCCAATAATCTCCGATATAATACGCCTATTTAAACTACTATGGCACTTGATTCTTTTTACATACCTTCTTTTACTAATGGGCATGAAACCAAGTATAAGCATTATGTGAAGCATCTTTATGAACTTTTTTATAGTTAAGGCTTCATTTTAAATGTTGAGTTAAGTTCCCATATGTATTCAAAAGACATATGAGATCCCACAAGTCATGTGTGTATGCTACGATAATGATTATGATGTTATAAGGATAAGTGTACCAATGAGCCTAGATTGGCTAAATTCATGTTATGGCTTACTATGTGCATTTAGTGTTCATATCATACATTACACGTTATGCATGGACTTCAAGCTATAATCTGAGGTATGGAGCTTATTTTCCTAAATGATTATATATATGTATATGGTAAAAATGGCCATAAGTCGGCAAATATGATGCCGGTTAGCTACTGGAAAGGACCACCATTGCTAGCATTTGGTTGGGTATGTCATGCATTTGCATCTATATATATGTATTCACGACATGTGATTACTCGAGCATACCATTCATATTTGATCACTAGGAGGATGAATGTTGGCCATTAAGTTTATTTGAGTTTAGGTTACAAGTGATTTTATTTTACCTTTTTTACTATAGTTATCTATGGTTTTACTTTCTGCCTTACATACAAGTACATGTTTATTCGTACTGACATCCTGTTGCCTGGGGACACTGCATTTTATTTCATGCATGCATATTCAGGTAGGAATTATAATCAGCCCCTCCACTAGGTGCCCAGTTCAGCTGTGGCTTGGTAAGCTCCACCTCTTCTTGGAGCTTTCACAGGATGCTTACTTTTTATTGTACAGTTGGGCATAGTAGGGGCCCTATCCCGACAATGTTAGTGACACTCTTAGAGGCTATTGTGGATATTTTATTTTGAGTTGGTTATTTTCCACCATATAGGCTCCAATAATAGGTTTGGCATGTATATATATGGTTTGTACCTCTATTGTTACAGCCTCATCGGCTAGCTAGTACTTTATCATTTTGGTTTACCTATCTTGATGTACATGACTTATTGTTATCTAGGTCATGAACTAAATGGTCTAGGCATAGTTTTCCAGATGTTATATTGCTTGATCTTTTGGCCCCTAGTTTAGTAGCTAGCATGTTCGGTGACTTACTCAACCAATAGTGGTATCGAGTACAAGTTGTGCCCCATCTTTTTGGGGT
>JBCEWC010017676.1:0-12369 GCA_038996855.1 Solanum aculeatissimum
ATAGTATCTATAAATAGGGTCTCAATGTAATAATGTAGACAATAATTCAATAATATTCTTCCCCTATATTTCTCACACTCTCCTTGATGTATTTACATTCTTCATCCTGGACAATCATCTAACCTGATAGCATGAAAAATAGCTCCTATCCAATTTTATTTTCACCAAAATCAACAAACTCAGTAGCTGTTGCTAACTTGGTTCTGCTACTTTAACAGGAAAGCGATGTTCCAGAAACAGCGATAGCCAAATTGTTTGCATCTGTGAAGAGGAACGGGATGCAATTCAATCAATATGCCACTGTTCCCCAGTGCTTGCAGCAATTGCCTTCTGAAGGACAGATGCAGGTAATTCTTATACAACTTTCTGTTCTTAGTTGCTATGTTAATTGTTTGCTAAATCAGCCAACCATTTTCGTTATACACTTTAAGGCTACAGCTGCTGAGGTGCAAAGTCTTCTAGTATCTGGTAGAAAGAAAGAAGCATTACTACGTGCACAAGAAGGGCAGTTGTGGGGGCCAGCTCTTATTCTCGCTGCACAACTTGGTGATCAGGTTTGTTTGGTTCTCCGTAATCCTTTATCCCTCACCCTCCTGCTCCTCTCCCCTCTCTGTTTTATATCTAATATATTTTGATTTCATGCGTAATTGTAGTTCTATGCAGAAACAGTGAAGCAAATGGCACTTCGACAGTTAGTAGCAGGGTCACCTTTGCGGACACTGTGCCTACTAATTGCTGGTCAACCTGCTGATGTCTTTTCTCTAGATTCTAGAACTCAAAGTGGCATGCCTGTTGTAAATGCGGTTCAACAGCCTGCACAGGTTTTGTGTTCATAACTTATAACAAGCAGTTAGTATTCATTAGTTTTTTTTTTCCTGCTTTCTTCCACTTGATCTCATTTTTTTAAAATGATTTTCCTGATCCCCAAGAATTGAGCCTTCAAACTGGATCTTGCCATTGACATGCTCTTGTATCTTCACTCTATAGAGTATATCATTTCTATGCTGTTATAAAAATAGTATCATAATTGTTCTTCGACTTTTAAAGCTTCAACAAGAAGAGCTCAGAAGACATTTTATTGCATACCTAAAGGTGAATAGTAATTAAAAAAAAAAAAAGGGAAATGGAGCATAGCTATGTACCTTTTGATCCCTGGAATTTCAATAAGGCTGCTCTTTTGAAGTCCTAGATCTTCTGTTTGGTTATAGATAAGTTAGGTGTGGGCATTGGAGTGCAAATTCTTAGCAGAGACAAAAAGGGGAAAAAAGGACTAGGCAAGTTCTTCCTATCCACCTAAGTGTTGGCAGACCGAGTTACTCGGTGCCTGTGCTGGTAGGGGTACCCGGGGGAATAATCAAGGTGGCCTGGACACCACCATTATTTTGAAAAAAAGTTAGGTGTGGTCATTGTTGTGTAAAACATGCAGAGCTTTGATGATGAGTGTGCAGAACCTTAATATACCCACACAATATTTCATAGCTACCCGTAACCATTATGATTATTTATGAATGTTATTTGAGGACCCTCTTGTTATGTTTTGACGTTTTGATTTTCGTTTTATCAAGTAACACCATAGATCGTAAATGGCTCACTTTTTCTTGTTTTCCCGTTTCTTTGGAGGGAGTTATGTCTAGATATTGACTTCCCTAGTTTATTGCTTGTTAAAGATTTAAGGATAATACTTTCTTTGGATTATTACCTTATTTTGATTTCTTCTGTTTATCTTAGTTTGGTGCTAATATCATGCTTGATGACTGGGAAGAGAATTTGGCTGTGATTACTGCAAACAGGACAAAGGATGACGAACTGGTGCTTATTCATCTTGGCGATTGTTTGTGGAAAGAGAGGAGTGATGTATGTCTTATGCCTTGTTTTTCTTTTATATTACTCTCGTTCAGTGGATTGCCTTTGACTTTGTTGTCTGTTTCTTACATACATTTTCTGAAAAAAATGCTAGATTATTGCTGCACACATTTGCTATCTAGTTGCTGAAGCAAACTTTGAACAATATTCAGATACCGCAAGATTGTGTCTTGTGGGTGCAGATCACTTGAAATTCCCCCGAACTTATGCTAGCCCAGAGGCTATTCAGGTGCTGGTGACCTCTAGTTTTTGTGCATTTTCTTGTCAATTGGAAGAAATGTGGAACATATTGTGCCACAGCCAGCAAATTCACTCATGTAACTGTATGTGCTACTAGTTAACATTCACTTGACTAATCAAAATGCTTGTATGGACAGAGGACTGAGATTTATGAATACTCAAAGGTGTTGGGGAATTCTCAATTTATTCTCCCTCCTTTTCAACCATATAAACTTGTGTATGCACACATGCTAGCTGAAGTTGGGAGGATATCAGATGCATTAAAGTAAGTATATGAGTTTTTTATTCAGCTAGTTACTTGAGATCCTTTCAGCTGGTTCCTTAGAATTTTTATTTTAGGTATTGTCAAGCATTGTCAAAATCACTTAAAACTGGCCGAACCCCTGAAACTGAAACATTGAGACAGTTAGTGTCATCTCTCGAGGAAAGGATTAAAACTCACCAACAGGTGCCTCTTTATCCTCTCATCTATGTTAGGATGATTGTTTCAGAGGTACTCATTGTGGAACATTTTGCATACAGGGAGGGTTCTCCACAAATTTGGCTCCTGCAAAATTGGTTGGTAAATTGCTCAACCTTTTTGATAGCACGGCTCATCGTGTTGTTGGGGGCTTGCCACCATCGATGCCAACAAGTGGTAGTTCACAAGGGAATGAACATCATCATCAGTTTGTGTCGCCTAGAGTCTCAAGTAGTCAATCAACCATGGCTATGTCATCACTGATCCCCTCAGAACCAACAAGTGAATGGACAGCTGATAGCAGTAGAATGACGATGCATAATAGAAGTGTTTCGGAGCCAGACATTGGAAGAACTCCAAGACAGGTGTCTTATCCTGTTTCTTTGTAAATATTACTTTGGACTGGATCTATGTAATCTGGCTTGAAAAGAGGAGTTTGTTGTGAATTTGTGGTGGATCAGGTTGACTCATCAAAGGACGCAAGCTCAAGTAACACAGGAAGCAATGCATCTGGAGGGATATCACGCTTTCGTCGCTTTGGCTTTGGCTCCCAGCTTCTCCAGAAAACTGTTGGATTAGTCCTTAACCGTCAAGGCCGTCAGGTGGATATTTTCTTTTCTCGCATCTTTGTCGTTTTCTAGATTGTAGTCCTCACAAAACTTGATGTTGACACTTGTTTCCTTTTGTCTTGATTCTTTGTAGGCTAAATTGGGTGATTCAAATAAATTTTATTATGATGAAAAACTTAAAAGATGGGTAGAGGAGGGCGCTGAACTTCCTGCTGCAGAACCACCCCTTGCACCTCCACCGACCACTGCTGCTTTTCAGAATGGAGCAACAGATTACAATGTGAAGAGTGTCTTAAAAAGTGAAAGTCCTATATGCAACAATGAATTTCCGGAAATGAAGAGTCCAACTTCAGCTGATAATGGTGCGGCAATGCCGCCTCTTCCGCCTACGTCCAACCAATTCTCGGCTCGTGGTCGTATGGGTGTTCGGTCAAGGCAAGTGATTTTTGTGTGATTTTTTTACATATGATATGATTAGACCAGTAGACCAATAAAAAAAAGTGTATTAGTAGAGACCTGGTATGGTCAGTAACATCTTTGGACAGCTATAAAGGGTCGTTCAGTAGGGTGGATAAGAATAATGCTAAATAGAGTGTATTAGTAATGCTTGCATTAGTTCTTATATTGTTTGGTTGGTGTTTTAAAAATAGCATGCATTGTATTAAAAAAAAAATATTTACGAAGATACCCACCCACCACAAATATGGTGGAAAAGATGTAAAAAGATTTTGGGGGGCAATTGTGTCTTTGACTTGCTAATGCATGCATTAAATTTCCTTGCATGATATAACACAATAGAGCCATTAGTTTTACATAAGTTGAAAAAGTGTACCAAACTGGTACTACTAATACTCAAAGCAGATGCATGCATTATTTCTTCTAATGCATTCTACCAAGTGACCCTTGAGAGAAATCATCCCTGACTGATTGAACCTTTTGGTGGCTTAGGCAAAACAGCCCCTGTTTCCCTAATTGGTCCAATATGCTGAAAGAGGATTCTAAATTGGCAAGACCAATACTTGATAAGCTCCTATGAGTCAAACAAACAATTTTTAGTGTATACACATCCCCCTGATTGTCATCCTTTTAATAATATTTTGCCCTGCACTTCTGTTATTTCTTTTTCCAAACTGCTTTGAACTCGTTTTCCTTGAGCCGAGGGGTCTATCAGAAGCTGCCTTTCTGCTTCCAAGGTAAGAGAAAGGTACACTCTACCCTCCCCAGACCCCACTCTTTGGTATTGCAGGGGATATGTTGTTACACATCCACCTGATGAGACACTGATCCAAAAATATATGATCGAGCATTTATCACTTTTATCTATTAGTTATGGTGGCTCCAAGTTAAATTTAATCAACAGGCTTGTTTAATATGTAAGAACTAATCCTTGTCACTTTTGCCAAAGCAATGCTTTCAAACCTACTTTTATTACTTAAACTGACCATGTACTAGGTCTTTCATCCAGAAAATTTATTTGGGTATTAAGAACAGGGTCACCAAAAGGATAAGTGCATGTGGTGGTCTCTTCTATAACTAAATAGAAAAAGCTGACTGGGTTCTCTTCCTTCTTTTGGCAGGTACGTCGACACGTTCAACAAAGGTGGTGGTAACCCAACAAATCTATTCCAGTCACCTTCTGTTCCTTCCATAAAGCCAGCGACTGCTGGCAATGCCAAGTTTTTTGTTCCCTCTCCGATGTCCCCTGTTGAAGAGACAGGGAACAGTACTTCCAATGAGCAAGAAACTTCAAGTAATAATGAGAGTGATTCAGTTGCTGCTGCTGTTAATGGATCGTTCCATTTTCCTGCACCAACATCAAGTGCTGCCCCTATGCAAAGATTTGCAAGCATGGACAACATCTCCAATAGAGGAACTGGCACCAGCTCTCTATCAGCCAACTCCCGTCGAACTGCATCATGGAGTGGAAGCTTTCCTGATGCTTATTCACCAAATAAATCTGAAATAAAACCACCAGTCTCTAGATTGTGTATGCCTCCGTCTTCATTCATGCCTAGTGATGCTAATTCGATGCATTCCTCAACTAATGACGGCAGTTTCAGTGATGACCTTCATGAAGTAGACCTGTGACGCAACAAGATGTATATACCAAGTTTTGCTCGTCATCGTGGTATCCTGCTCGGAATCTCTTCACTTTGGTGGTAAGCAGAGTGTGGTGTGAGAAGATGGAAAACCCTTTCCTGTCTTCTCACACCACAATATACCCTCCTCTTCTCTTCTTTTTTATTTAGCTACTTTTTGTAAGATCAGTTGTATGTTTAAAGCAAATTTAGCTGTAGGGATATAGGTTTTATTTCTTTTATCCCTCTTTACACCTGCTGTTTCAGAAACTACTTATTATAAACACAAGGAAAGTGGTCTAGAGAAACACTGTACAGTTGAAATATTCATTCATTGAGGAAAGTAACTCTCATCTGATAAAATATTGAATTGAAATTATACTCCATGGAATAGACTAGACCTAGTTAAGAAAATTATATGTTACCTTTGTTTCTCATATCAATTAAAATTTTGCAGATGACTTTTCATACAATATTCTATCTGCTACTATTACAATGATTCAAAAATAGATACAAAATTCTCTGAACTATTTCTCATTCAAAACAAAGCAAGTCTCTGAAACATCCCTTGTGTATCTTGCACCAGTGATAATGGCGGTTGATAATGGCAATTCATATACCGCCTCTGAACAGCAACACGAGGGCGAATCTCTCGCTCTCTCTCCCACACAAAATTAAACAAGTTCTTGGCAATCTCAAACGACACAAAAGCATCAATCGCAGCATACTCAATTTGTTCATACACCAGTTCCTCTGCATCCCACTTACTCAACGTCACATTCCGTGGCTTCTCCATCACTTTCCCAAGCACCTCTTTCGCCATCCTCTTCAATCCCATCTTCCCATACACTTCCTCTCCATAAATCCCCAATGCCAATCGATTCAAATCAACAGTATTCGCCACAAACAGCTTATGATCACGAAGCAATTTCTCCACGTCTCCTTCAACTCCAACACCAACAAAATTCACATTCGGATCTGCAAAGAACTTGGGGAGGAATCCTGGAATGCCATCTTTGTGTAGGAGTTGGAACAGTAGGCAACGTCGTCCTACACAGAGCTGGAGAAGAGCGGCAGGGTGATTTTCCTCCGGGTTGAAACAGGGAAGCCACTCGATATCGAGACCGACGAGAAGCTTCTTGAATCTCCGACGATTAACACGCACAGTTTCGTAAATCCATTCATTAACAACAGCAGCATTCTTTGTAACAGTGACTTCAAGTTGATCATCGTAGAAGGGAACAACATAGAATTCAGCCATAACAGAGAGTGAAAATAAAATTTTCTATAATGTAAAAGTGATAAAATTGAGGGATTAAATAGTTGCAAAAATGGTAGAATTAGTTTTCCTATTCCTAATAGGAATAGGTTTAGGTTTAATTACTTTGGTTTCTTTTAGGAAACTTAGAACGTGTAAGAATAAACGTTTCATTTAAGGAAACTTACAGTTTTTCAGTTATATAAATCTTGTTTTAATAAATTTAAATATTTCTGTGTCCGAATTCATAATCAAAATTCAAATTATACAATTTAATTCTAAAAATGGAAACTAATAAGCCTCGTAGACAACAATTTTCCTAGTGAAAGTCGGATTAAGAAAACAAATTACCAAAATTGATTTCTTAATTTTGTTTGAACTATTTTTTGGTCATACGAAATTGTTTTCCTAGTTGGTATTGGTTTTACTTTTAAAAAAAAATGAAAATGAGATAAATAACAATTTTAAATTAGAGGAAAAAAAGACAAGTAGTAAATTCACTAATAAAAACAGAATTTCCTTTTTTTTTTTTAGTACTTGTAACTCTTAGTTAACTTGTATATATACTATCAACATGGGTTGCGGTGCAGTGGTGGAACTGCTTCATCCTTAACTAGAGGTCTTGGGTTCGAGTCCTCGGTATAGGGATGTGCAAAAATCAAATCGAACCGATAAAAACCTTATTGATTTATTGTTATTGGGTTATTAGGTTATCGGGTTTTTAATGGTTTTGAAAAAAATAAGAATTGGGTTATCGGTTCGATATTGGTTTTTACTATTGGATTATTGGGTAAACCGATAACCCAATAATATTATAATAATTTACTATTTTACTCCTCCGTAAATATTAAATATTAGTATTTAATAGTAATAGGACACTATAGTAGTACTTTACCTATTTTAATTTTTACTGTACTTAAGTAATTAGTTACCCACCTTTGTATTTAGTCTTTAGTCTTTAGTCTTTAGTTTTTACTCTTTCGTACTCTATCTATTTTTATTAATGCAAATTCTCATTATCATCCTTATCGGGTAAATCGAAAATCGAACCGTTAAGGACTTAGAACCGATAAACTAAAAATCGATAAAAAATATCTTATTGGTTTAACGTATTTAAAAATCGAAAACCGAACCGATAATGTTTAAAACCGAATCGAACCGACCGATGCACATTCTACCTGGGTATGGAAAAAATCTTGTTGGGAGCACCACCCCCAAATGAGCCCTGCAGAGCACGATCCGAATTTAGTCGAGTGAAAAAAAAACCTTGTATATATACTAGTTGTATTAACCCACTCATTGTCGGACAAGGTTAAAATAGTTGCCTAAATTGTGTGTTTAGTTTCCTATTCCTAATAGATTTAGATTAATTTACTTTACTTTTCATATTAGGAAAGAAAAGCCAAATAGACTATAAACATTTGACATGATGCCATTGTATAAAAAAATTTATAATTTCCAAAAAAAAAAAGAAAGAACTTAAATTAGTATTTGATATCCTAATTCTAATTTCACATGGCTATATTATGTTATTTTTAATCAAACTTATTTTCTATTATTAACTTAACACCTATTTATATTAATATACTCCCTCCGTCCAATGTCTATCTTTACTTGCTCACTGTATTAAAAATAGATGTCAAATAATATTTGTCCACTTTATTTTAATTCCAAATTTACCTTATCATTAATTATCATTATTTTCTTATTATATTTTTCAAGACATTATATTTGTTATAATCAAAGGATGATTTGACAAAATTACCACCTATCATTTACTGCTTCTTAATCCTTGTGTTAAGTAAATCACGGACAACTATTGTTGGATGGAGAAAGTATGTATATAAGATTCTACGTTGGCAACTGACGTGAGCTCAATATATGTTACTGTCTTAATTTTATATGAACATAAATGAAATTTGGAAATATGTAGCACAAAGGAAATCAGGAGAGCCAACCAAATTTCTTATATGAGTTTTAAATATTTTCAATTATTTATTATTGTGATTTATATATATATAATATCATGTCAAATATTTATAGTCTAACTAAAATTTGAAATTTCTGGTTTTAGTTTCCTAATATGAAAAAGGAAGTAATTAATTAAGCCTAAACCTATTAGGAATAGGAAAACTGAAATATATTTTTTTGTCATTGTTTAAATTTTAATCCCTTCTCCTTCCATAAATGGGATAATACAACTAGTATATATACAGGAATACTAAAATCATACGAGAAGTTAATATTATTGAAATATTTATTCACACTTTTTGTAATGGCTGAAGTGTATGTTGTACCTTTCTATGAAGATCAACTTGAAGTAACTGTTACGAAGAATGCTGTTGTTGTTAATGACTGGATTCTGGAAATTATGCGTGTTCATCGTCGGAGATTCCACAAGCTTCTCGTTGGTCTTGATATCGAGTGGCTTCCCTGTTTCAACCCGGAGGAAGATCACCCAGTCGCTCTTCTCCAGCTTTGTGTAGGACGACGTTGCCTACTATTCCAACTCCTACACAAAGATGGCCTTCCAGCATTCCTCGTGAAGTTCCTTGCAGATCCGAAAGTTAAGTTTGTTGGTGTTGGAGTTGAAGGAGACGCGGAGAAATTGCTTCGTGATCATAAGCTGTTTGTGGCGAATGCTGTTGATTTGAATCGATTGGCATTGTGGATTTACAGAGAGGAAGTGTATGGGAAGATGGGATTGAAGAGGATGGCGAAAGAGGTGCTGGGGAAAGTGATGGAGAAGCCACGGAATGTGACGTTGAGTAAGTGGGATGCAGAGGTACTGGTGTATGAACAAATTGAATATGCTGCCATTGATGCTTTTGCCTCCTTTGAGATTGGGAAGAAATTGTTTAATTGACAGATCCGTCCTCGTTTTGAATTGCCCGCCATTGTTGCTGGTGCAACATACCCAAGGGATGTTTCGAATACTTGCTTTGTTTTGAATGAGAAATAGTTCAGAGAGATTGTATATTGTATGAAAAGTTATTTGCAAAATTTTATTTGTTTAAGCATTCACTCTAATTTGTGCACAATGATTTTTTATATTAATAAATAAAGTGTGTACTTATCATAATATCAATATGAAAAACAAAGACAACATATTATTTTCTTAAAACTTGGTTCAGTCTTTTCCATAGAGTAAACTTTGATTCAAAACTTTATCAAATGAGAGTTCCTTTCCTCAATGAATGAATATTTCAACTGTACAATGTTTCTCTAGGCCACTTTCCTTGTGTTTATAATAAGTTTATGAAACAGCAGGTGTAAAGAGGGATAAAAGAAATAAAAACCTATATCCCTACAGCTAAATAACCATTTGCTTTCAACATACAACTGATCTTACAAAAAGCAGCTAAACAAAAAAGAAGAGAAAAGGGGGGGTATATTGTGGTGGGAGAAGACAGGAAAGGGTTTTCTATTTTCATTGACCACACTTCACTGCTTACCACCCAAGTGAAGAGATTCTGAGCAGGATACCACGATAACGAGCAAAACTTGGTATTTACATCTTGTTGCGTCAAAGGTCTACTTCATGAAGGTCATCACTGAAACTGCCGCCATTCGTTGAGGAATGCATTGAATTAGCATCACCAGGCATGAATGAAGATGGAGGCATACCCAAACCAGAGCCTGGTAGTTTTACTTCAGATTTACTTGGGGAGTAAGCATCGGGAAAGCTTCCACTCCATGATGCAGTTCGCCGGGAGTTGGTTAACAGAGAGCTGGCTGATGGAGAGCCAGTGCCAGCTCCATTATTGGAGAGGTTGCCCATGCTTGCAAATCTTTGCATAGGCGGAGCGCTTGATGTTGGTGCAGGAAAATGGAACGAACCATCAACAGCAGCGACTGAATCATTCTCACTATTACTTGAAGTTTCTTGCTCATTGGAAGTACCGTTCCCTGTCTCTTCAACAGGGGACATCAGGGTGGGAACAAAAAACTTGGCATTGCCAGCAGTAGCAGCAGGCTTTATGGAAGGAACAGAAGGCGACTGGAATAGATTTGTTGGATTACCACCACCTTTGTTGAATGTGTCAACATACCTGCCAAAAGAAGGAAGAGAAGCCAGTCAGGTTTCTCTATTTTGAGTTAGAAGAGGGAGCATCACACACTTAAAATCTTTCAATGACCTATTTTTTGTACCCAAATAATTTTCTAGATAAAAGCCCTTGTACATGGTCATATGTGGTAGTAATAAAAGTATGTTCAAACCTTAGAAAGCATGACTTCTGCATCAGTTTCAATGATACGGATTAAATCTTATGTTAAACGAGCCAGTGAACTCAACTTAAGCACAGAGCCACCATAATTCTTGATAGTTTTTTTTTGGGTGTGTGGGGAAGGGGGAGTCTAGTGTCTTATCAGGAATCATACACTAAAAATTGATAGTTTGACGCAGACCTTATCAAGCATTTACTCTCACTAACAAAGGGCTGTTTCCTTAAGTACCCAAAAGGTTCAATCAAACAGGGTGAATACTTGAAGCATATCTGTCCAAAGATGTCACTGACATACTACAGGTCTATACTGGTCCCATTTTTTTATAGGTCTACTGGTCAAATCATATCATCTGAAAATAATTATCACGCCAAAATCACTTGCCTTGACCGGACGCCCATCCGACCACGAGCTGAGAATTGGTTGGAGGTAGGCGGAAGAGGTGGGATTCCTGCACCATTATCAGCAGAATTTGGACTCTTCATTTCCGGAAACCCATTGTTGCACATAGAACTTTCAGTTTTTAATACACTCTTCACATTATAATCTGGTGCTCCATTCTGGAAAGCAGCAGAGGTTGGTGGGGGTGCAAGGGGCGGTTCTGCAGCAGGAAGTTCTGCCCCTTCCTCTACCCATCTTTTAAGTTTTTCATCATAATAAAATTTATTTGAATCGCCCAATTTTGCCTACAAGGAATCAAGTCAAGGAAATAAGTGTGAACATCAAATTTTGTGAAAACTGCAATCTAGGAAATGACAAAGATGAGAAAAAACTAAATATACCTGACGGCCTTGACGGGGTTTGAGGACTAATCCAACAGTTTTCTGTAGAAGCTGGGAGCCAAAGCTAAAGCGACGAAAGCGTGATGTCCCTCCAGCACCTGATGCATTGCTTTCTGTGTTACTTGAGCTTGCATCCTTTGATGAGTCAACCTGATCCAATAAAAATTCATAACAAACTCCTCTTTTCAAACCAGGCAAGATAGATCCAGTCCAATGTAATATTTACAAAGAAACAGGATAAGACACCTGTCTTGGAGTTCTTCCAATGTCGGGTTCTGAAACACTTCTGTTGTGCATTGTCATTCTACCGCTATCAGCTGCCCATTCACTTATTGGCTCCATAGACGCTGAGGGGATCAGTGATGACATTGCCATGGTTGATTGACTACTCGAGACTCTAGGCGCCGCAAACTGATGAAGATGTTCATTCCCTTGGGAACTGCCGCTTGTTGGCATCGGCGGTGGTAAGCCCCCAACAACACGATGAGCCGTGCTATCAAAAAGGTTAAGCAATTTACCAACCAATTTTGCAGGAGCCAAATTTGTGGAGAACCCTCCCTGTATGAAGAAAATTCCACAATGAGTATCTCTGAGACAATCATCCTAACATATACGAGAGGATAAAGATACCTGTTGGTGAGTTTTAATCCTTTCCTCAAGAGATGACACTAACTGTCTCAATATTTCAGTCTCAGGGGTTCGGCCAGTTTTAAGTGATTTTGACAATGCTTGACAGTACCTATAATTAAAAATGCTAAGGAACCAGCTGAAAGGATCTCAAGTAACTTAAAAGTTCACATACTTACTTTAATGCGTCTGATATCCTCCCAACTTCAGCTAGCATGTGTGCATACACAAGTTTATATGGTTGAAAAGGAGGGAGAATAAATTG